>VWYK01016247.1:0-18150 GCA_013399775.1 Semnornis frantzii | reverse complement strand
AAAAAAAAAAAAAAAAAAAGCTGGGAGCACTTGGGAGAAAATATTAGGGGAGACCTGGGACCTCAATGCACTAAGTGGAAGTAGAAACATTGAAAGGGTGAGGAGTGCTCCACCTGGAATCACGGAGTCTGTGACAGCAATCACATTCTCACAGCACAAATTGAATGCGGGCAGGGCAATCGGGAAGCCAAGATGGTCAAATAAATGGGATCTCAGGGCAGGACATTTAGCACATGGCATACTCAAACCTTCCTAAACACCTCTCAGTCCCACTTCAGACTGGACTATCACAGTATCACCAAGGTTGGAAGAGACCTCAAAAATCATCAAGTCCAACCCGTTACCACAGACCTCAAGACTAGACCATGGCACCAAGTGCCACGTCCAAACCCGCCTTGAACACCTCCAGGGACGGTGACTCCACCACCTCCCTGGGCAGCCCATTCCAGTAGAGAATGACACTCTCTGTAGAGTGGTAGCCTAGACTAGAGTGGTAGCCTAGGCTGGCTTGAGCATCTAGAGGAACCAGGACAGGAGAGCTGTTTTGTGAGATTTAAAGGAAGGACAGAGAGCTAACAGAGAAGCCAGTGAAGAAGTCACTAGGGGCTTTGAAGGAGCTTCTTGAGTGGAATGGGCTGTCTGGTGTCCTATAGGGCACCTAGAAACAAAGTCAAAGCAGGGTTTTGAAGAAATGGTTATGGGCAGCCCGTTCAGTCAAGCAAAAGGTCAGAGTGAAGAGAAGGCCTGATGAATGATTTCATCTGCAAGCCTCTTGCTTGCCCACACTTTGAAATCTAAACCCTTCCACGGATTTTGCAGGAGAACCAGTCTGACAATCTCAGGTGCAACATCTGTTCTTGCTGCCAGTGACATCCAGGCTGGTAGGTCCTGTGCTTAGTCATGCAAGGGAGACCTCTCTTTTGTGACATGTTTGACTGCTGTGGGCCAGGCAGATGCTCCATAATAAGAAACTCATTGAGACATCTAGCAAGGAACATATCTTTCCTGACTCTCGGTGTCTCTTCTTCTTAGGTGATGAGGAGTTGGTCCAGGAAGTGCTGTTTGATGCAGTGGTCACTGCCCCCATGGAGGCCTACTGGACAACACTAGCCCTCAATATGTCCATGTAAGTCTATGAGAAATAAATATGAGTAAAACACCATTGAAGATGCATCCCCAGATGCTATTGGCTTATGCAGTGCCTGAAACAGTTACAGGTCATTACACACTAAAGCAAAAACTAGAAACACATTACACAAACACACTAAAAACTAGAAACACATTACACAACACACTGAAAGCTAGAAACACAGCACACTAAAAACTAGAAACGCATTACACAACATACTAAAAACTAGTTCAAAAAGCTGGCAGAAATAGCTCAATATCTTTAGAAATAACTCCAAAAGCATCTCTCAGGAGCGCAGTCCAGCAGCTTGGGCCTTCTCAGGGGAGTTTTGTGAGTTTATATGAAAATCACTAGAGGACAGCTGTGATCCAAATGTGTCACACTAAAGGGAGTTTACATCAATTCTTTGCAGGACCTAATTCAGATGCACTGCATTTTTCTCTGCTGCTGATAGAATTTGGCATATCATAGCACTTGAGACCATTGGAGTTTAAATTTACTGAGTTATTCCAGCATTATCCCTTTAAATGGCAAGCAGCATGGTTTGACTTCCCATATGACCGCAACAGAAGTTCCATCTCATGTAGCAAGGAATTTGCTCCTATACCAACAGTGAGGAAAAAGGGAGTTTGATCTTGTCTCTGCTGATAAGGGCTTTAGATTAAGCCTCAGCAAGTGTAGGCTAAACCAGGGAGTGGATAGGCTGGCTTCAGTAAAAAAGTTTCTACTTTATTGTTTCCAGAGAGGCAACTTTTACTTGTAGCATCTGGTATCATGTAAAAGAGATCTGCTTTCAGCAGCTTAAACACATGTGGCCACAGGGCTCCTCTCCCTGTTTCAATTACCAGTATCCCTACTATTCTTGAGCAGTATGCTAAGATACCCAATGATCAGCACATCTTTAAATGGCTTCACCAGCACACACTTCTCACTTAAAGGCAGGCTCTCCACCATGTTGTTCCTCATCTGCACACTTGATACCTCCAGTAAAATGTTTCTAAATCAGTCTACTGCTTCAGAGCCTACCCGTTCTCTGCATGCCTCACACAACTATTCTCTCTCTACAGTCCCTCTCCCTCATGTCAGCCTTTTGTGGGCAGCCTGGAGCAGGGCTAGCAGAAGAAAAGGAGCTTATGGTCTAATTAGAAAAAAAATAAATGGGAGAACTTCAAAGGTGTGGATCTAGACAGAGATCTAAGCCTACCAACAGGCCAGCAGTTAGCCAGCAACAACCTGTTTCCATTAGCAGGTAGGAGCAAGTGTCACTTGTGGTGTAAATGGGTTAGAGTCACAGAATCTCCTAGATTGAAAGAGACCTTCAAGATCATTGAGTCCAATCATAATATTGCAAACTGTCTTGGGAACACATCTCCAAGTGTGGCTTCTGGTTTGAAATGCCTTCACTTTGGTGCAAGGAAATGCCAGTGCTTCTGAGAACTGTTTGCTTCTGCTTGTGTGTTTTTGTTTCACAGGGAGGCTGAGGCAGGCGTTGAGATGGCATTCCTGGGCACTCGGGCTGGACTCATGAGGAGTGCCCTATACGTGGGCTCTGAGAAAATTTCCAACCGGTAAGACCCTGAACTGCATCAAGAGGTTTGTCTCTGTGACTCTGAAGGGGCAGCACAAAATCACCACCTGCTTTGCTGTGACACAAAGAGAAAGAAAGCAGCACTGTGGTGGCATGGGTTCTGGTTTACAAAGCTCAGGTAACAGAGATTTTTTTATTTTTTTTTTCTTTTCTTAAAATACTGTCCCAAAGTGCATCTATTTCAATGGAAAACCTTCAGTCATTCTCTGACTTTGGTCAGCTAACCAGAGAAAATGTCCGCAGTTACTACATATCCCCAAGGCCATTTTGCAGTGCAGAGGCTCTGCACTCTAGTGCCATGCTGACATTCCAGCTTGGCTAGGTTTGATCTTTCTGCCTCAATTCCTCTTCCAAGTTTATTCTGTTCTGGTTCTTACATTGCCCACATCACAGCAGTATCCTGGTGCCTTCCACTGAGGCATTAAGTGATGTTGACTGACATCTGTCAGATATGATTCATCCATTTGTCCTCTCCCTCGAGGCAAAGTGTGTGTTCAGTGGAGGGTTTTGACATGGACAGGCTATAGTTTGCATTTTTGCTGCATTCTGAATATGCAGGCTGGTGTATTCTGCTTTAAGAAAGGACAGGCAGCAGAGGCACACCAGCAAGTGAAGCAGAAGGGGACGGTGTCGGTAGCAGTCCTTAGCTTTTTGGCAGCTGTTTCTCTGGCTCTGAGTTCCCTAAATACGAGTCACACCTTCAAGGCAGAGAGCTCAGCTGTGCCTGGAAGGTGACACCCTGTCAGCCACTTATGTTTTCAAAACAGTCTGCGTAAGTCAGAGTAGTCGGGCTCTGGTGGCAAGGCAGAAAACAGTGTGTGCTATAGGACACCGAGATGATGATTTCCTAACCTGCACTGCTCACCAGGAGCATCCTTCGGTGTTCTTAAACAGCTGCAATCACCACACAGCAGTGACAGATCCCCACACGTCACACAAGGGGTACTTCTGGAAGCCCCTGAAAGGAAGGAAGCAAGCATATAAATGAATAAGTATTGTTATGTCAAAATGCACAGCAGAAAGAGAGGCTGCAAAGAAAGGGCATTTGTCAGGCAGGGTGTAGGGACCTCCAGGGAAGCCAATGACCTGACATTCGTGATATCTCTCCTGAGCACCCATTGCCTGTCTTATCCTGCCTTCGGATCCCACCTTCTTGCCTTTAGGAGCAGCCGTTTGCTCAAGTCTCTCACTCCACGCACCTTTAGGGATTCAGTATTTAGACACGGCGACGTGACCGTCGATCCGGGGTGGGCGTTTTCGGGATTGGGGTGCTTGTAGCAGACTGCCTAAGTCCCTTTTCTCAGCTGCCCCCCATTCTCCCGCAGTAATGGATGGCTTTCTACCGGCCGCACACCGCCGCGCCTTCCCTCATCCAGATGCTGCAGGGAGGTGCCGCCGGCAGCAGTCGGACCGCGGCCGCCCCCGGCCCGCCCTCGGGAGCGCCGCCGGCGCGGCCTGGAGCCTCGGCCAAGGCAACAGCGGCACCTGGCGGGCGGCAGAGGCGCTGCGGCCCTGCTGCGGGGGGCAGGGGAGGGCGTGGCCGCCCGGCCCCCGGCTGTCGTTCAGAAACGAGCGACCGGCCGAGGTGTGGTCTGGCTGCCGATGGGGAGCCCGGCCCGGGCTGCCGCAGAGATGCGAGGCACAGGGAGGCGCTTCCGTGCAAAGGAGAGCTGAAAAATTGCCCCAGAGCCCCCGTGGCGAGCAGTGCTCCGGGAGGACCCTAGCGCTAACACGTTTCAGTGCCCCGCGGGACTGCTGCAGGGGAAGCCCCAGGTGACGAGCCCAGCCCCAGGGGTCCCATTGCATTGCCCCAAGGAGGGCTGCCGCTCCTTCACACTGTACAAAGGCTGCCCTGGGTTTTCTCCCGGCAGGAAATTCCTGACACAGAAGGATAAGGAAAGTATCTTCACCATGGACCACTTCCCTCTGTGGTACCGCCGGGCAGCCGAGCATCCCCCCGGGAGCTTCATCTACAGCATTGTCTCAGAGGATGATTCAGGTAACCCCAACCTGAACACCAAAGTAGACAAGAGAGGAAGAGAAAGATTTCTGCGTCTTGCACCCCACACCATGCTTGTCCCAGTCCCTCTATCACTGCCTTCTGCTTTGTGGGGAGTGCTGAGACCTGGCCTTTTGGCATCATCTTTGCACTTAGCATAGAGGCAGAGCAGCTGTCACCAAGATACTGGCCACAGCAAAAAGACAAAGCTACAAGCTGTATGGAAGGCAGTCCTGGCTCTGCAACATGAAGTTGCAGAGGTGAGGGCAAACAGAGTCCGAGCAGCCTGGAGGATTTAAGGAGGCAGGGGATAGGAACTTAAAAGATCCTTGAGCTGGAGAATCTATGAACCATGAGAAGGAGTGGGGAAAGGTATTGCTAAAGGGCTTAGACATGTAGGTGTGACCAGGTGTGGGAGGCAACATCATCAGGAGGCCTGGATGAAGGTAACAGCTAGGACTGATAAGGCACCGCCAAGCACTCAGCCAGGAAGTCTAAGTTTAGAGGGTGTCCGTTTTTTCTGTCACCACTTCCCATGACAGGAGAGGATGGGTTTGCTACCCATCACCAGGAAGATGGTGGAGGAAAAAGAAAGGCTTTTCCTTAGCACCGTCTTGGTGAGGCTGTCTTATTAGCCTTCTGTCCCATCATGCTACTAGTCTGGCACCTTCTGGCCAGTTAGGGAGCTCAAACACGAGAGGTAAGCAAGGTATGGCATTCCACTGGTTCCTGCATGGGATTTTGGTCCCTGCGAGTTTAAAGGGCCAGACAGGACCTCCTCAAAAGGCTGGAAGAGAGCAGGAGAGACTAGAAAGAAACAATCAAAACAACATACTAATCTGAGATTCACACACAGAAGGCAGAAATCCCCTCTGCACTCCTCCATGGCCCTTAGCACTCCATCTCTGTCATGGAGCTCAGCACTTTAGCTGTTAAAGCTTTTTGTGGCACAGTGGTGGGAAGCTGGTGGGTGGAAAAGCAAATAGCAAAGAGGAGAAAACCAGACTAGGAGGCAAGAGATGAACCAGGATGTAAAGAGAAAGGGGTGGAAAGAGAAAATACTTGAAACCCTCCACAAAAGCCTCTCTCTGCCCAGCACCCTTACACCTCACTTAAAAGGCAAATGTAGAGAGAGGGAGAGGCGTGGCAAGAAGGACCTTTTCCTTCCTTGCATACCACAGCATTTGCTCTTTGGAACAGAGCACAGGTTAGACAAGCAGGCAGTGGCATGCTGTGGGGCTTCTGAGGGCAGCTGTTACCCAGGCCACAGTAGTCACTGCTGGCTAAATGTTGGTTTGGGGCCTTGATGTGACATTCTTAGAAGTCACAGGTAGTTTTGCTTGGATAAAGACATAACACAAGTGGCTGCCACTGTTTGTTTGTATTACACGGTTATTGGTCAGAAGCTTCAGGTCCAGGAGCCCACTCATCTGGAAACCCTACAGGCATATTGTAAGAAGTAGTATCTGGCCTCGAAGACCTTATGCTCTAAATTGCAAAGGAGATTATTAGTCTCTCTAGAAGTGAGCAGCTGCGCCTAAAGAGGCTGTGATCCATGAGATCACACAGCATGCCTGTGAAGAGCCAAAGAAGTACTCTGTGCTTCTGAGTCATGGTGCTTCACTGACAAAGCACAGCCCAGGCCTTTCCTTACCATGTGGTGAAGCTCCACCTTTTAGCCAGAACAGACCACCCAGGTTTTATTAAATTCTTGATGATGAGAGGCTGGAGTCTCCCTTTCATGCTTCCCACTTGACTCAGTACATGCCTGCCCTGTGACTAGTAGTTTTCATTGCAGATGAGCTTTTCATCAAGTAAGAGGAAAGAGCCTGGAGATCTCCCTGGTGGAGGAGAAACCAGCAAGGAGTAGCTGCAGGTCATCAGAATAATTCAATCACGGCTACTTCTTCCAGTGTCCAAAAGGCCCAGAGAGAAGACAAGAGCAGAGAAAGCTCTGCCAGTCAAGTTGAACTGTTCCTGCAGCCCAGGTCTCTGATGTGTCAGGTGTTTTGGGTTTTTTTGTTTATCTTTTTTTTTTTTTTTCCTAAGGTTGCTAAGTGTATTTTGTCTTATTTGTCTCATTTCCCAGCAGAAAATTGTGTCTTCACCATAAAGGCAGGATTAGGCTCAGGGTATGCAAGTGTAAGTTAGTTGAGTATTTGTTTCATGAGGGGTCAACTAATTCTGACATCCTTGAGCAAGTTAATCTGAGTCCAGTTTAAAAAAAAAAAAAAAAATTAAAATGAGCAAGAGTCTGCAGGTCAGACTGCAGTGAATGCAGAATCATGCTCAGGACAGAAGAATAATGAAAGCAGAAATGGAAATGCTGGAGCTCTTGCAAAGGAAAGAAGCTCTGACCCATCTGTCTGAGCAAGAAATTTCCATACAGCACATGAGGAGGGAATCAGTTGCAGGTTAAATCGATCATGCTGACCTTCAAAGTCTCCCTTGGCAGTTCCAAAAGAGGTGCCCCAGCTGAAGCTAATGACTTAAAAAAAAAAACCAAAAACAAACAAAAAAACCCCAAAAACATACCACAGAAATGGAATCTGTCACATGGACAATTGCAGGCTGAAACAACTGCACTAACAGAGAGGAGCTGGGGTTCTGTTGCTTAAGCCTATCCAGCCATGCTATTTTAAATGCCCCATGGGAACTAAGGGATCTGCACAGGGCTGGCAGATGTGACACAAGACCTACAGGGCACTTAAAGCAGAAGCTAAAGGATAATTGGGAGACCCTTGAGTATAACAGAGTTTAGGCAAAGCCCTAGAAGACTGTTTCTAAAATTGAGTATGCCCCAGGAGTACCTGGGAGTGCTGTATCTGTCTTTCCAGTTTGGAGTGCTGGTCTGGCTTGGGTAGAAGAGCTGGATGTGAGCTTGGTCTTTGTGAGTCTGCATCAGAATTACCTGTCCTGCTTCTCCTTTGCCTACAGAGTTTAGCTAGTACATGAAGCAGAGCAGTTTCCAGCCTAAGAGAAACTCTAGGTGCCCATTACTGAGGAGGCCAATCCTTTACATTTTGTGCAGAGCATGCTGCTTTTACCATGGGACATTAGCTAGAAGGGAAACAGAACAAAACAGAACAAAACCTCTACTCATAGCTCTTGAGTTTGCTTTTGTGTCCTGACGGATGCAGTCCTCCATACTCCTGGATGTTTTAGAGCTGAGGCATTAGGTACACACTGGTCTGGATGTGAAGGTGTATGAGCAAGCTGCTCCCACCGTGTTACCCCTCTCTGGTGGTAAGCTAATCAAGCTTGTTGTGTTTGTGTCTACACAGAGGGAGGTGGCCTGCCAAAAGTGGTGACGGTGAGCACGGCTGTGGCTGTGTCTGTGGATGGGAAGATGGGTATTGCTGCAGGTAGGACATCCTGCTTTCTCCTTTCATCTTTACTGGTCTCGTTGCACCTTGTGTGGAGAGTGGGAGCCAAAAGGTGTTAGCTTGTCATGGAAGGGAAATGACAAGAGGCAGCCTGTGCTGTTGCAAACTAGGTTGAACAGGGACTGTTAGAACACGTACTGAATGGTTTAAGAGGCCTTCTGAGAGGGAAACCGGGTGCTTGAATGGAAGCTTCCTGTCTTCAGTGCTGGTGAATCTGTGGATTGAGACTGCTGCTTTGGAGCACAAGTAGGTTGAGAAATCTGTGCAGGTTTTGCACTGTTTGCAGGAGGCACTTTTGGGTTTGGAAGAACAGCACATTGGTGGATCTCCATTGTTACTCCAGCTGAAAGTTCTGCTGGCGGAATGGTCTCGTTGCTAGACTTCCAACTCAGACACAGAGATTGCCAGATTTATCTTTGTGTCTGAGCTTTAAACCCCTTTTGGCAGACTTTCACTAGATTTTGTGTCTGCCTTTGGAAAATCCATAAGGAGCACTATTTCCAACAGAACACCAAAGCTTCTGAAGAGTTACCATTTTCTGCTTCAGCCTTTATGGGAGTACAGGAAACAGCCACTTAATGGAACAAGCAACATGAATCAATGGTGCTGGCATCCTATCCAACTTAAACACTCTATGTAGGAGTACTGGGGTAAGAGACAGTGTAGCTTGGTGCAATCTTTTTAGACGTGGAAGGATTGACTAAAGGAAAAGGTTGATTCAATGGGTAATGCAGTAATTATCACCAGAAGCGTGTCAAGAAGCAAAGGTGCTTGTAAAGGAATGGTTAGCAGTAATGGAGTCCTGTGTGGTGGAGAGAATGGCTGAGTAGAGTACAGGCTGGGACTGCCCTGCTGGAAAGCAGCTCCATGGAGAAAGACCTTGGAGTGCTGGTGGGCAGCAAGTTCTGCATGGGCCAGCAATGTGCCCTTGGGGCCAGGAGAGCCAGTGGTGTCCTGGGACATGACAGGAAAACTGTGGCCAGCAAGGCTAAGGGGGAGGTTCTTCTCCTCCTCTACTCTGCCCTGTTGAGACCACTCATGGAATACTGCGTCCAGATTTGGGCTCCCCAGTTCGAGAGGGACAGGGATCTGTTGGAGAGAGTCCAATGGAGTGCCACAAGGATGCTTAGGGGACTATGAAGAGAGACTGAGAGCCCTGGAACTGTTTAGTCTGGAGAAGAGAAGGCTGAGAGGGGGTCTGATCAATGTCTACAAATATCTGAAGGGTGAGTGTGAAGTGGAGGGGGGCAAGCTCTTTTTGGTGGTGCACAACAGTAAGACAAGGAGCAATGGGTGCAAACTGGAACCCAGAAGGCTCACCTCGACATTAGGAGAAACTTCTTTACAGTGAGGGTGACAGAGCCCTGGAGTAGGCTGCCCAGGGTTGTTGTGGAGTCTCCTTCTCAGGAGGAGTCTCAGGGTTATGGAGTCTCCTTCTCCAGGAACCCACCTGGATGCATTCCTGTGTGGACTACCCTGAGTGATCCTGCTTTTTGCAAGGGGGTTGGACTGGATGATCTCTTCCAACCTCTAACATTCTGTGATTCTGTGAACAGATACCAAACAATGACTTTGATATAGGAGCATGCAGTAGAGAAAAGACCCTACAGCAGGTAACTTCAGCTCAGGGAGTAAGCCATTGCCTTTGCCTAGGCCAGGCAGGATACAACAAATGATCTTTAGTACTATTAACCAGTAAAACTACGGCAGTTTAACTTCATTTGATGAAGCATTCCTCAATTTCCAGGCTTCCAGTAAGTCACCTGGGCACTGAGGAAGTAGTTACAAGCTGAAGGAGGGATGCTATGAAATAGCATTTTCATTAACACTCCCCCCCCCTTTTCAAACCCAAAGGCAGAAAATTATTATGAAACCTGTCCAGAGACCCCTGTGAAAGAGAGATGGTTTCAGTAATGTGTGTGTTAAGCAGGTGCTTGGTCATAGAAATTGCTCTTAAAACAGGCAGTAACTGGCATGAATATGCCCAGCAGAGAGTGAAATAGCATTTAAACTCTGTGCAGCAATGGAGCATTTTTCTAAACCTGAATTTGGGAGGGGAAAAAAACNGAGTTTTGGGATTTTCAGTAGGTTTGTTCCCCTGTTCCCCCCTCCCCCCCCTTTTTTTTTTTTTTTTTTTTTTTTTTTAGATTATTTTTCATGGTTCTTTTGCTTTTCTTTCCTGACCTGTGAGTTAGAGTAGAGCACCTGGCACTCAGCATTAATTAGGAAAAGGTTTTTCATGGAGAGAGTGGTCAGGCACTGGAATGTGCTACCCAGGGAGGTGGTGGAGTCACCCACCCTGGATATGTTTAAGGGTTGTTTGGATGTGGTGCTTAGGGATATGGTTTAAGGTGAATCTTGCAGAGTAGGTTTATAGGTTGGACTTGGTGATCCTGAGGGGCTTTGCCAATCTGCATGTTCCTGTGATTCTGTGATTAATACAAGGAAGGAAACTTCTGGATGAAGAGCCAGAGCAAGAAAAAAATGGCAGGAGGATCTGCCCCTGCCAGAGACATTTCTCTTCTGTTAGCAGTGCTTTTCACAACTGTTGTGAGGATTTCCTCTCCCTCAATTACGCTGCATGCTGAGCTGACTGTCTGTGTGGACATGCTGTGAATGGGCAGGATCCTCTGCACAGGGGAATGGAGGGTGGGGAAAGCAGAAGAGGACAGGGAAGGAAATCCTGTTATAACAAAAGCAATAAGGCCCAAGCTCTGTTATCTGTGGAAATGACCCAGAACAAACCAGTTTCCTCACTGGTAATCACACAAGTTAGATTAATTCTCAATTGCATTTATTCCTTAAAGGTCCTTGCCAGCAGCCCACACGTTAGCTGGCCTGACCACAAACATCCTTTACTTACTTCCACACATGGTGGGTAGAGCTGAGGGTTCTTCATTCCCGATTTCCTGTGCACCGAGGAAAATGACTCGTATTTCAGCTACAGTATTGGCTGTATCACACCACTGAGGGAAATCACTTCTCCCAAAGGGTCCAAAGTCCTTCAGGCCTCTACCTATAGTCCCCAGTGACTTCAGCAGGACTGCAATAGTTTGTCAAGTTCTGTCCCATCTGGTGGCTTGGGTGTAAGTTTACACCAAGATTTGAGGGTTTCAGGGAGCACAATCTGCATGACCATTTGATTCGTTTCCAGCAATGACTATGTCCATCATCTGAATCTTTTGGTAGTTTGTAAAAGTAAAGAAAGGAAATAATTGTGGTCAACCTATCTCTATCTATTGCCATACCACAAGGGGAAGTGGCGAATAGGAGAAGAATAGGCTTAGATTGGGTCTGAGGAAGAAATTCCTTACTAGGAGGGTGACAAGACTCTGGAATGGATTGTCCAGAGGGGTTGTGGATGTCCCCTCCCTGGAGATGTTCAAGGCCGGGTTGGATGTGGCCTTGAGTGACCTGGGCTAGTTGAGAGGTGTCCCTGCCCATGGCAGGGAGCTTGGAGTAGATGATCTCTAAGGTCTCTTCCAGCCCAAGTCCTTCTCTGATTGTATGAACATTGTTTGATCTCGAGAACAGCAGCAGTAAGGGTGCAGGTCTCTCTTCATTTCCCTTCACACTAATATATATATAACCATCCTGAGTGGCTAGGACCTGATTCTAGAGAACTTCACCCCAGAGCAGAGGAGGCAGTGCAAATGATGCTGGGAAGTGCTGTGATACTACACTGGGTACAGGAGAGAGGTGATAGAAGGGGAGTGAGTGGAGATAGGGCAAGAGGCAATCAGAGAAGAATGGAATGCAGATTGTTGCTACTGTTATCCTGGTGGCACCATCCCTCAGTGGGACTGATCCAGTCTTCATTTATGGTTAGGCTACTACCAGAAGTTTGATACCTGGCACTGGTTCCCAGAAGGCCAAATAACTGGGTAAGATTGTGGTTTGTGGGTGAAAGCAGTCCAAATGCTATAAAAGGGAAAGGAGAGAGACTTCTGAAGTACTCCTGTAAAAGTGCAAGTGGTACGAAGCAGCTTGTCACTCTGCCACTGATTGTTACTGCCACTTGTTTGACTCCTGGTGCTTGGGGTGGGGGCTAGGATTTGTAAGCACTCTGAAATGTTCACTATGCATGCAGTGAAAAATTAATCTCTGGGATTTACAGCTGTGCCTGTGGGGAGGGACCACCCCCAGTTGCCCCCATGGGGAGGACGCCAGTGACAGGGTGCGTTGGGCCTCTCTTTTTCTGGTAGCTGAATTGCAGTCCTCAGCCAAGGCAGAGAAAGGCAAACTGGTAAAATCAGATGTCCAGGAAGATGACACAGGCCTGGACAATGTCATGGCATGAGGGAGCAGTCAGCTGGGATTAGAGAGCTGTCAGGCTGGAGGGCTGAGAATGGGAATGAAGGAGGAGTACAAGGGCCTCCTTCCTCCCATTTTAGTCTGGTCACAGAAAGGGTTGGGGGGAGTCCGAGGTGTTCCTCTCACTGTTAGAGATGTTGCTTCACACAAGGACAAGTAAGGAAGTGGCCATATTCAGGAGGGGAGCGTCCTCTGCCCTGCCCTACCTTCTCCTTTTCACCCATCTCTCTCCTTCCCCTGTGCACCAGGCTTCTGCAGCTGGGGTATGAGGAGCACACGTGAAGGGTTCAAGGTACCCACAGGTCTCTTGGAGAACATGGCAGGCCAAGGCACAATCTGCTTATGCAAGATGAGTTGCTGTGGGTTCTTTCCTGAGAAGCCACACAGGCAAACCTACCCTTGGCTTGGCTCTACCTGTTTCTTTGAGTTAATAATATCTGCCTCCTGTATTGTGCTTTGGCACTTGAAAGCATTATGCAAACATTAAGTAATGCCTGGATGATTAATTATAACTAATTAGAAGGCAGCTATTCTCCCGAGATGTCAGTGCAGGAACTTTTGCACACACTAAGTTTGTTGGAAATGAAAAATAAGGAATTGTGATGGCACTCTCCCCAAGCCAAGTCCTGCTCCAGATAGCACTGTCATCTGCTCCCCTCCCATGAGTCAGTAGCCTGGGGCTCTCTGGTCCTCAGGGGGTGCACAGCAGAAATCACAGGGAGCTGCTGACAGAAGCTCTTTGTGACTGCCCAGTGAAACTGCTGGGATCTGTCCAGGAGTTTAGCTGTCACTTTGGGCTGGGTATGATGTCCCTCGCACTGCCTGACCTTCTCCCTGATGAAGATAGGAGCTTCTCTTCTGGCTGCCAGTCCTGACAGGGGCAAGTGGAGGCTTCTTGTCATTAGATTCCTGTTGTCTCTCAGGAATGAAAACTGCTAGCTACTAACTATAGGGCATGTGCAGGCTCCCTGGTGCCAAATAAAAGGAATTCAAATGGTCATTTGGGAAATGCAGGATACCTCTCCCCCTATTTATATGAGATGTCCCTGTGCTAAGGTCTCTTGCTGAGCACCATGTCTGTTTGACCAGCCCAGGCTGGTTCTGAGCTAGAGGAGGTTGTAGTGAGGTGGGTGTCGTGGTATCATAGTATCAGTCAGGGTTGGAAGGGACCACAAGAATCATCCAGTTCCAACCCCCCTGCCATGAGCAGAGACTCTTCACACTAGATCAGACTGTTCAGAGCCTCATCCAGCCTGGCCTTAAACACCTCCAGGGATGAGGCTTCGACCATCTCCTTGGGCAACCTGTTCCAGGCTCTCACCACTCTCTTGCTGAAGAGCTTCTTCCTAACATCCAGTTTGAGTCTACCCATTTCTAGCTTTGTTCCATTCGCCCCAGTCCTATCACTACCTGACAGCCTTAAAAGTCCCTCCCCAGCTTTCTTGTAGACCCCTTTAAGATACTGAAAGTCTCTTCCCCTTAGTAAGAAGTGATAGGACAAGAGGAAATGGCCTCAAATTATGCCAGAAAAGGCTTATGTTGGATATTAGAAAAAACTTCTTCACTGAAAGGGTTTTCAAACATTGGAATAGGCTCCTCAGGGAGGCAGTGAATGCCCATCCTTGGAGGCATTTAAAAGCCACAGGGTTGTGGTGCTGAAGGGCATGGTATAGCACCAGCCTTGGTAGAGTTAGAGAATGATTGGACTGGATGAGCTTAAAGATCCTTTCCAGCCAAACAAATTTGATGATTCTATTTAAGCTTACTGTTGGTTCTTATCTGCAGTGATTGGACCACAGTGAAATCATCATCCTATGATGGCAACAGTATATACAGAGGTACATGGGAACATTTCTAGGCCAGCTCAAAGAGAGGTGAGAGAAGAGAAATACTGTCTCTGTGAGGCAGAGAGGGTTTGAGGACACTGAGTTATTAAGGTCAGTGTTTTCAGAGAAGCTCGGTCCTCCCAGCAGGAGCAGATTTTCAGAAGAGCTTAGATACCTTCTTCAAAAGTGTTTGAAATCAATCAGTCTGAAAAATAGATAATGGGAAGTACTTTTGCTGTTGCACAGCTGGTCAAAATGCAACCTCTACCAGTCCAACAGAGGCTCTTCATTCCAAAAGTGATTACAGGCCAGTTCGGTGCCTCTCCGTCTTCTCCCTTGGTTCCCAGTTTTGGCTACTTACTGCATGTCCCCAGTGAGCAGAGGTGGGAGCTGCAGGTGGCTTTTTCAGCAATTCTGTTGCTGTGGCATCTTTCCAAACTAATATATACAGAATTCTGTATTCCTACAGTTTCGTTCCTTGGGTGGATAAAACATTTCAACCTCCTCTTCAGAAAGTGACAGCTGCACCTGTTGGAGCTGCTGAAATGTGTGGAAATTAGAATCATAGATTCGTAGAATGGTTTAGGTTGGAAGGGACCTCAAAGCTCATCCAGTTCCACCCCCCTGCCATAGGCAGGGACACCTCTCACTAGTACAGGTCACTCAAGGCCTCATCCAACCTGACCTTGAGCACCTCCCTGGGCAACCTGTGCCAGTGTCTCACCACCCTCACTGTAAAGAACTTCTTCCTAATTAGCTACAGCAGCATAAGCACCTTTGACACAGCAGCAGTAGCAAAGCTGGAGAACGGAAATTGTTTTACTAGACTGGGTCAGAAACCAGCATAATGCTACTCATACAAAACCTGAGAGCAACTGACTCCATGAATGTGCACTGTGGTATTCAGAAACAGTGCTGGCCTTCTTCCTTTTAATCACAGAAGTCACAGAAACATCCAGAAAAGCCCCTCGGGATCACTAAATCCAATCTATAACCCCACTCAACAAGATTCACCTTAAAACATATCCCCAAGCACCACATCCAAACCACCCTTAAACCTATCCAGGGTTGGTGACTCCACCACTTCCCTGGGCAGCTCATGCCAGAGCCTGACCACTCTCTCCATGAAAAACCTTTTCCTAATGTCCAAACTAAACCTCCTCAGCCTCAACTTGAGGCCATTCCCCCTTGTTCTGTCTCAAATTTCCTGTGAGAAGAGGCGAGCAGAAGCCTCTCCACAATCTCCCTTCAGGTAGCTGTAGGCAGCAATGTTGAGGGTTGTGCCAACATCATCCTAGAGCAAGGAATTCTATGACCTCCTGAGGCATCACCTAGGTGCCTTCATGCAAACCAAGGTCTCCTGTGCATCTAGTGGTAGAATCATAGAATGGGCTGGCTTGCAAAGGACCTCTAAAGCTCATCCAGTCCAACTCCCTCTGCACTCAGCAGGGACATCCTCAAACAGATCAGGTTTCCCAGGGCCCTGTCCAGCCTCACCTTCAATATCTCCAGGGATGGGGCCGGAACCACCTCCCTGGGCAACCTGTTGCAGTGTTCCACTACTCCCATAGTGGAGAATTTGTTCCTAACATCCAATCTAAATCTGCTCTGCTCTATTTTGAAGTCATTGGCCTCTAGCACACGTAGAATGAAGATTCAACTTATTTTCAACTCACCACCTGCTACATCTGATTCCTGCCTGATACCAACAACCTCCTAAGCCCAAGCAGTTTCTTGAGCATCTCTTTGATCTGGCAAAATAAGAGACATGTAACAGGGTTGTGCCATGGCAGAAATGCTGGAGTCATTCAGAAGCCATGCTGAAGCTATTTGTCCAGGCACAAATTCTGAAGATCTTGGTGCTAACAGCAGCTGTGCCTTCTCCACATCTGTCTGGAGTCTTTTACCAGTCTGTACACATTTGGCTGGCCTAAGGGTGGAGGCAGTACTCTATGTGCCAGGGTATCAATGTTGCACAGTGCTGTTGGTGTGCCAAAGCCAGTGTCTCTTGCATCCTTCATGGATGGATGAAGGATGCAAGAGACACTGGATTTGGCACACCAACAGCAAAGGTGGTTCTGAAGAGTAAGAATGACCATGTGACTGTGATCAGGGCAGGAGTCCTTCTGCATGAGGCTCTGGATGCAGCAGAGCAGCTGAGAAAAAAAAAAAATCTTCATCTGTGTGATTGATCCCTTCACTATAAGGTCCCTGGATAAGAAGACAATACTTGACATTTTTTCCTGTGTGACCTGCTCTAGGAGGTCCTGCTCTGGCAGGGGGGTTGGACTGGTTGATTTTTTGAGATCACTTCCAGCCCTTGACATTCTATGATTCTCTGATCCATCTGCCTACCTGCCATCCATTGCATTCTACTCTACATAATGAGCCATGGAGAGACCTGTAAGCATAAAGGCTGTGTGTTTGGGTGTTCCTGGGGCAGACACAAGCTGTTCCATGAGCCAGATGAAAGCGAGGTGGTTGCCTTATTTTATGCTGGTTCTGATCTGCCCTTTTTCAAAGCCTGTTATCAATGCTGGGGCCACAGGGTTCCCTGTTCAGAGCTGGTTATCCTCCAGCTAGGGCAGCAAAAGGGCAGAAAGAGCAACCATCTGGTTGAAAAAATCCATATAGATGTCCCTGCATAGACAGTAACTGGTGACAAGGAGGTCAAATATGTTTCTTTTATCATGAAAACCCACTGAGAGCAGATGTGAGACATCTTCCAGAGCATTCTGCCCACCCCGACCAGGCACTGGCAATTTTCTTTCCTTCCATGTTGTATCTGCTCTCTGCATAGCCTCTTAGATCTTCAGCACCAGCATCTTGCCTCCTGCCTGTGTGTGTGAGCATTGCTTATTGCCTTGGGATGAGCCCTTGGCTGAGGACAAAGCGAAGACAAGAGCCAGCTCTGTAGGATAAATATTTCCTCGTGATGCCAACTGGGTGCCAGAGTTTGAATGCTACACCCATGAAGTAACTCAACCCTCTTTCTTCAGCCCGTGTGGGCAGCATCTCACCCAGCACAGTGCAAATGCCCTCACTGTGGATGGGTATCTGTGCCCAGACCCTGCCCTCATCAGCCTTTTCAAGGTACTTTTCCCAATAGAACACCAAAGTAACTTGTGAGCAGTGGGAGCTCTCTCATGAGATCTGATGAGGCATCTCTCCAAGGCATCTCCACTTCTGGAGCCTGTTCCATACTGGAGCTCCAGCCCAGGAGCCCCTTCTTGCCTGTGCACATCAGAAATCTTCTAGCCTAAGGTTATCCCTCAGTGCTGTCTCTATAGCTCCTCTGATTGCCATGACTGTCATGCCTGCAGGGAGAAGGGCCCTTGACACTGGCTCTGGAGAGGTTTGCATATAGCTGGGTTTTTGAGATTGGCAGCCAGCGCCTTTGCTGTGCTCCTTTTCCTTGCAAATTATTTGATATCATTTTAATTCTGAGCTGAATTAGAGCAGTGCACAGGTTGCCATGACAACCATTTCCTTGTGCCTTTTGCTCTGACTCATGGCAGACAATTACTCTCACGCTCCAGGATTCACAGATGTGATAGGAAAAGAATCATGTGCTGGGCTTTCAACTTTTTTTTTTTTTTTCCTAATACTTTTAATTTCCTTTCCAGCATCTCTTGCTTTAACTCCTACTTGGCCAGCATCAGAAGGGACCTGTGTTCTGCCCAGGGCCACAGGAACACATAATATCTGTGAAGCTGCAGAGTGTTTGAGGGCAGATGGGTATGGCTGAGTGTATCTGCATGCCCAGTGTCTCTGCATGGATGAGTGTATCTGCATGGCTCTGTGTATCTTAATGGCTCTGTGTATCTGCATGCCCAGTGTCCCTGCATGGCTCTGTGTATCTGCATGCCCAGTGCCTCTGCATGCTTGTGTGCATCTGCATGCCCAAT
>VWYK01016245.1:0-31668 GCA_013399775.1 Semnornis frantzii | reverse complement strand
CACCCCCATTTGCCCCCTTGCACAAGACAGCTATGAGCAGTCCCTTACTAATAGCAGCTGCCTTGCGCTTTCGAACTGGCTTCATGATGCTGATGACACTGCTGGGCTGGAGAGAGGGCTGGAGCCAGTAGGATGTATTCTCTACATTGGCCATGTAGATCCTCAGGCTGCCATCTTCACACAGCAGGATCATGGTGGTCCTCTGTTGCTCGTTGCAGGCTGTGTGACGGATGGCCACCATGTCCTGGATCTGCAAAGGTGAGCAAATGCAAGTCAAGGAACTTCTGCTCAAAGCAACAAACTCTCTGAATTAGCAAAGCCCACAGAACTTGTGGATGGAAACAACAAATTTAAGGGCCAAAACCAGAGCGGATTAACCTCTTAGTGAATTATATGCTACCTAGCAGACTAACCTTTGCTTTGGCTGGCAAGGTTTTTATCTCCTGGATGAGAAAAGTGTCTGGTTTCACCATCACCACCAGTGGGACACCTGTAGTTTGTTGCACACAGCACACCAAGCCAGGATGGTTCATCACCTCAGACCACTGGCAGAGTGCTGGTGAAGTCTTACTGCCACCATTTGAGCTGTAAGAGATGACAGGCAGAAAGACATTTGTTTCTGAAGCAACACAAGCAAAAATCACTCTAAATTCCTCACCACTCATGGTGGTGGAAGCTTTGTCCTCAGCAGGAATTCAAAACATTAATGAACAGCCAGGAAAAGATTGAGTGCTTAGTTAACAGGTGAGGCACCTGGAACAGTCACCTGAGTGGGCAGAAGGCACAAGAAGCCCAATTCGCAGCCTTGACCACTTGAGGAAAGATATATCCTTAGTAATATTTCATGCCTTAAAGTAAGGAAGTGTTTTTAAAATAGCTTTCAGTTCTCTTTCCATCTGAACAGATGCACACTTCCACATTTTAACACACCCAGCAGCACTAGCAAAGGGCCACTGGTGGTGAATCTCTGTGACTCTGCTCACACAGACTCTGAAATTAAAAAATAAAGCTGCAAAAAGGCAAAGTCAAACTCAACTGGGGCCAGAGGGTTCTTGGAAGTTGACTCTTCTACAGAGCCTACTCACATGGGTGGCTTTGTGTCAGGTTAGTGAAGAGTCTGTGGCCTAAATGCCCAGTTCTGCTTGTCATATTCTGACAGAGCAGCTTTTTCATGCCACATTCATAGCATAAGAGATTGGTTTCCCTCACGGGAGTCTGAAAATAAGCCTTCATATGCACAATACACAAGGTCCACTGCAGTACTGGTGGCAAAAGGAAACAAAGGCTTCCTGTTCTGCAGCCTCCATCAGAGTGGGATAATCTCATCAGTTCCAGCTGCTGCACCAGTAGCAGCTCTGCAGTCTGCAGCAAGGCTGCTCTGAAACCACCTTTCTGCTGTCAAAGCCTAGTGAGAAGAAAAAAAAAAAATGCATGCCAGGCTCAGGGCTGAAACAGCCAGCTGTGGTTGGGAACTATTCTGTTATTAGGGCAAAAAGCATCATAGGAAGAAATCATCATTCAAAATGGGGATCTTCATCACCAGCCTTAGCTGTCCAGAGCTGGGGTGTGAAGGACAATTAGGAATGTTTATTAATAAAGAACAGAAATGAAAACTCCAGGGCAGTGTTCCACAGGAGGCTCACCTCTTGATGTTAATGGGGAACAGGCGTTGCACCTCCAGGCTGGCCCTGCTGATGGTGGCTGCAAAGGATTTGCCCTGGCAGTAACTGAAGAACAACATCTGCAGCACATGGGAGTAATACACTGACACCCCACCTCCTGCCACCTGGCCATTGCTGTCCTGCAGGAGCAGAGAGACACAGAAGTGTTTCAGACAAGCACACCCTCCAAAACACTCTGCCAGGCTTTTCATCACCTCAGCATGGAATGGTTCCTGCCCCCTCCCCACCACTGACAGGAGAAAGCTTCCTAAGCTGAACTCCTCAGTGAACTCATCCAGCAGCTGTTTCGAAGGTTCCTGAAGAGGGTGTTGAGATTGCACCCCCATGGGCTGTAGGTAGTGCCCTCAGACACTGCAACATGCGATCACAGCCCAGCCTCAGGCACATCCTGGGTTGATCCCCAACAGCAAGGGCAGGGACGGGATTCTGCTCTTCTGCTGGGCTCTGCTGAGACCTCCGCCTGCAGTGCTGGACTAGCTCTGGAGTCCTCAGCACAGACAGAGACCTGTTGGAAAGTGGTCAGAGGAGGCCACAGCAATGCTGGCAGGGCTGAGAGCTCTCTGCTGTGAGGCCAGGCTGGGAGAGTTGGGGTTGTTCAGCCTGGAGAAGAGGAGGCTTCAGGGAGACCTGAAAGCAGCCTTCCAGTGTTTGAAGAGGGTTGCAGGAAAGCAGGAGAGGGACATCTGACTAAACTGTGGAGTGATAGGATGAGGGATGATGTCTTTAAACTGGAAGAAGTGAGATTTACATGAGAAAGAAATTCTTGTCCATGAGGGTGGTGAGGCAGTAGAATCAGTTGCCTAAAGAAGTTGTAAACACTCCAAGCCTGGAGGTGTTCAAAGCCAGGCTGGATGAGGCAGCCTGGGCTAGTGGGAGGTGTCCCTGCCCATGGTAGGGGGCTGGAACTAGATGGCCTTTAAGGTCCCTTCAAACCCAACCCATTCTATGATCTGTGTGCTTGAATGCTGTAGGACAGTCTCACATGGAGCTCATAAAAGAACTGTCCTGAGGGTCACCTTCTCAACTACTTGGAGCAGGCTGGGTTCAATACACCAGGTGAGCAAGTTTTAAAACTCACCTCCAAGCCTACAGAGCTGCTACTGAACAGAAATAAAGGCTCACTCCACCCCTGCAGCCCTCACCAGTGGTCAGCAATGTTGCCCACTCTGGTTGCTGCACCTCTGCAGCATCTTGCTCTGAAACCAGCACTATCCTGAAGCCATCTCCCTGCTGAGAAATGCTGCAGGTATGACTTCAGGCCACCCAGGGCAAACATGTTCCATTCTCTAAATGAAAGAGGTTTAATTTTCACCTCACTTCCCTTCACTGCAATGGGAGTGGCAGCAAACTCACTGATCTAGATCTGAGGGGCTTAAAAGGAGGGAAAAAGGAAAACTTTTGCCTTCAAATGTAAGACACAAACAAAAGAGAAAAAAAAGCACTTCAGCCCTGCTACAAGGAAGAGCAGTCAGTGGTACCTTCAGGTCCTCATGGTTGACTTCGAGCACATTGGTGACGTAGAATGGTCCATGCTGGGCACTGCTGGCCTCTTCCATGAGCTGTGTGTAGATGTAGCCAGCAGAGGACATGATCACTATGATGTTCTTCCCCTCCTCGTTGAAAAGGAAAGTGACATCTCTGATTTTGGAACTCGGCAGAAGGAAATAGAAGGTTGGACTCAAGGCATCTACAGAGAGGTCATAGATCTGTGGGAAGCAGCAAGGAAATCATTAGAATCACAGAATGGTACGGTTGGAAGGGACCTCAAGGATCATCTAGTTCCAAGCCCCTGTCATAGGCAGGGACACCTCCCACTAGTACAGGTCACTCAAGGCCTTGTCCAACCTGGCCTTAACTAACTACAGTGATCCAAACCAGTGCAGAAGGCCAAGAGACAATGGAAGCCCTGTCAGATGTTTCAGCTCATTTTTTTGTCCTTTGGGTTTGCTTTTTCTTCTAACGGTAGCCAAACACCCCAAATTTCTATTTCCAATTTAATCCTAAGAATATTACCCCATTCTTCCTCACCCAACTCCACAAAGATCCAGGCTCTAATGTCTGAAAGAAGAGAGATCACCAAGAGTTTAGGACCAAACTTACCTTCACAAAGTCAGCAGTCACTATAGCAAGCTCTGTCTGAGATCCTGGCAGCCACACAGCTTTAATGATAAAATTGCCAGTGGCTAGCTGGGGATGAAGCACCAAATGATCTGAGACTGAGCCAGAACTGCTGAAGGTCAACACGTGGCAGTCCTGCAGTAAAGAAAACAACTGCTTAAACACTAGAACTAAATGTTCAGAAACATTTCAAGCCAAGGATGGGTTAAAACCCAGAATTCCTTAGTGCCAATAATGATTTGTAAGGTAAGAATCAAAAATTCCTCTATTTAAGATGAGAAATATCAAAGTGTGTAAAAAAAAACAAACCCAAACAAACCCCAAAGCACAACCACAGAGTCCAGCTGCTTCTCAGCTAAACAGATCCATGCATTCTGCACTCTGAAAGCTGACAGACATGTACTGCCACACTCAGATGGCAGCGAGTGAGGTGATTCTGCCCCTCTGCTCTCACAAGACCCCACCTGCAGCACACCTCCAGTTCCGGTGCCCCCAGCACAAGGATGTGGAACTGTTGGAGTGAGTCCAGAGGAGGCCAAGAAGATGATCAGATGGGCTGGAGGACCTCCACTATGGGGACAGGCTGGGAGAGTTGGGGCTATTCAGTCTAGAGTAGAGAAGGCTCCAAGGAGACCCTAGAGCAGCCTTCCAGTACCAGTACCTTCCAGAAAGGGGCTACAGGAGAGCTGGGGAGGGACTTTTCACAAGGGCTTGGAGTGAGGGGATGAGAGGGAATGGTTCTGAGCTGGAAAAGGGGATATTGAGACTGGAGATTAGGAAGAAATTCTTTCCAGTGAGGGTGGTGAGACACTGGCACAGGTTGCCCAGGGAGGTTGTGGTTGCTCTCTGCCTGGAAATGTTCAAGGCTAGGTTGGATGAAGCCTTGAGCAACCTGGGCTAGTGGAAGGTGTCCCTGCCCATGACAGGGGGTAGGAACTGGATGATCTTGAAGGTCCTTTCCAACCCAACCCATTCTAGGATTCTATAAAACCTTGACTCATCTTAAAAGAAAATTGCCCTAAGTACTCTTCTGAGGCACTATCTCATTTCTTGCACAATTCCTCTAGGTTCTGATTCTTTTACTTCATGAATCTATCAGGAAAGTGACTGATGAGAGTTAAAGACAGTGACAGAGCTTGCAGCCAGCTCTGTGCTAGCTCCTCAGAAATACAGTTGGTTGGAACTGATGTTTCCAGCTGCCCAGAAGAGGGTTTGTCAGGCACTTACTTTCAATCCACACACAGCCAAGTAGTCTTCCTTGCAGGGGTTTCCAGTCAGACTCAGCACTGTAAAGGGCACAGGCGCAGATGCGAGGCGAGTGAGGGTCAGCTTCCTTTTGCTGGAGTCTGCTTGTTTCAGCAGTGCTGAAAGCTGGAGGACTGTGATCTGCAGAACAAAATGAACTTAAGACACCCAGCCTCAGTAATTAGGTGAAAAAAGCATTTCTGTTTCAGCTCTATGAAATCTAGAATGGTTGGGGCAGGTGATCCTGGAGCAGCAGATGGGTTGGAGCACCTCTCCTATGAAAACAGGCTGAAAGAGCTGGGGTTGTTCAGCCTGGACAGGCTCCAAGGAGACCTTATGGCTACATCTGAATATCTGAAGTGGGCTATAGGCAGGCTGGGGAGGGGTTGTTCAGAAGAGCCTGTGGGGACAGGATGAGAGACAATGGTTTTGAAACTGGAGCAGGGTGGATTGAGGTTGGACATCAGGAGGAAGTTCTGCACAATGAGGGTGGTGAAATACTGGAACAGGTTGCCCAGGGGTGTGGCCGAGGTCTCATTTCTGGACACCTTCTAGGTCAGTCTTGATGTGGCCTTGGGCAACCTGATCTAATTGGAAGTGTCCCTGTTGAGTGCAGGGGAGTTGGACAAGATGAGCTTTGAGGGTCCCTTCTAACACAATGCAATCTGCAGAGCTGTGAATCTTTGGGCTCCCTTCCAACTTGGCAATCTGTGATTCTGTGTGGCTGTGTCCCTGCACTTTTCACTGTTTCTGCTGCAAGATCTCTCTGAAGAATTAAGTTTTTTCTAAGCCATGCAATACTTTAGTGAAGACTCAGGTGTGGGGACATGCAGCCCAAATCCTATTCTCCTTGTTTAGTCCTCCAAGGCTGCTTCGTTTTCCTTCAGAGTCCAGCGCAGGATCACAGAATGGGTTGGAAGGAACCCTAAAGATCACCCAGTTCCAACCCTTCTGCCATGGATAGGGACACCTCCCACTAGCCCAGGTTGCTCAAGGCCTCATCCAACCTGGCCTTGAACACCTCCAGGGAGAGATCATCCAACAACCTCTTCCAGTGTCTCCCCACCCTGATTGGAAAGAATTTCTTCCTAATCTCCAGACACAGTCTCCCCTCTCCCAGCTTCTCTCCATTTCCCCTCATAAAGAGGGACACAGAACTGCTTGAGAAAGTCCAGCACAGAGCCACAAAGATGATTAAGAGAATGGAGCATGTATCTTATGAGAAGAGCCTGAGGGAGCTGGGGCTGTGCTGCTTGGAAAAGAGAAGACTGAGAGGTTACCTCATCAAGGTTTATAAATACGTAAAGGTGAGTGCCAGGAGGCTGGAGCCAGGCACTGGGTGGAAGTTGAGGCAGAGGAAGTTTCATTTAAACATGAGGAGGAATTTTTTCCCTGTGNTCAGAGACCCCAGGAGGGGCTCCCAACCACCCTTCCACCTTCTCCCCACCCCTATACCTTACCCCAGGGTTTGCCTTATGTGCAAGGTGAGTTTGGAGGATCAGCCAGGGGAGTTAGAAGGAAAGTGGTTAGTGAGGTTACTCAGCAGAGAGGAGAAGGCAAGAAGCCAGACAGCCCCAGAGTGTCTGGGCCCAAGTGTCTCATCTTTGTTTTGTATTCTTAAACATCTCAGCAAGCCTATGAGTGAAGTAGACATCACCACTGTTTCCTTTTCACAGCCTATAGTGTAATTTCCTCCATTAAAATATTCCAATTAGCCTCAAACCAGCACACCCTGGGAGGGGGTTTGGACTGGATGAGCTTTGGAGGTCCCTTCCAGCCCCTAACACTCTGTGATTCTGTGATCCTGCCACAAGCCCTTGTAAAAAGACCCTCTCCAGGTTACTCGCAGGCCCCCTCTGGCGAGTTTGAGAGCTCACCTTGCCCTTCTCGTGGCTGACAGCCAGGTGCTGGCGCCGGCCATGGGGGGAGGACAGCACACACATGGCCACCCTCCTCAGCACGTGGGCGCTGATCAGCTGCCGGATGGTCTGGCCCTGGTCGCCGCTGTAGTTCATGCGGACGTTCTCAAAAGCACCTTCCTGAGAGCCAAGAGTTGGCACCTGAGGTGTAAGGAGAAGTACACAAAGCATGCATCACTGAAATGCCTGTTTGAAAGGGATCCCTCCCTCCCCATGATGTAAGCACTCCTCTAGGACCATACCATCAACTGATCTGTCATCTCCACTGACTTGTCCAAAGTGTGGAGCTCGTTGAGCGCTTGCTGTGCACGGCTGCTGCTGCCCATGGCTGAAGCTTGCTGGAAGTTGATCTGAATGGCATCCATCAGGAAATTCAGCATCTCCAGCACCAAAGGGGCGAAGGAGAAGTTGGCCTACAAGAAATAAAGAAGCCAAGTGAGACAGGAGATGCTCCTGACGGGGAGTTTTAGAATTACAGACTCACAGAATGGTTTAGGTTGGAAAGGACCTCAAAGGTCATGCAGTTCCAACCCCCTCTGCCATGGCAGGGACACCTCCCACTAGCCCAGAGGCTCAAGGCCTCATCCAACCTGGCCTTGAACATCTCCAGGGAGGTTGTGGAGCACAGAATCATATGATGTGACCTCCCTGGGCAACCTGTGCCAGTGTCTCACCACTCTCACTGCAAACAACTTCCTAATATCCAGTCTAAATCTCCCCTCTGACAGTTTAAACCCATTACTCCTCATCCTGTCATTGCAAGACCTTGTAAATTGTCCCTCCCCAGCCTTCCTGTAGCCCCCTTCAGATACTGGAAGGTCACTCCAAGCTCTCCTGGAAGCGTTCTCTTCTCCAGGCTGCAGAGTCCCAACTCTCTCAGCCTGTCCTCACAGCAGAGCTGCTGCAGCCCTCTCAGCATCTTGGTGGCTCCCACCCTGGACTTGCCCCAACAGTTCCATGTCCTTTCTGTGTTGGGGGCTCCAGAACTGTACACAGCACTCCAGGTCTTCACAAAAGCTGTATGTCAACTGCTTCTCAAAGCCTGGCATCACTATGACAAACCCTCTTAGCACAAAGAAGAGCATAAAAAACCAAGTAACTTGTATAATAAGTTGTCGGCTCAGCACTTGTGAGGCCACACCTTGAGTACTGGGTTTAGTTTTGGTCCCTCTCTCCAAGAAGGACACTGAGGGGCTGGAGCAGGTCCAGAGAAGGGCTGGTGAAGGCTCTGGAGAACAAGGCTGGTGAGGAGCAGCTGAGGGGACTTTGGTTGTTTCGTCTGGAGAAAAGCAAGCTGAGGGGAGACCTTCTGGCACTCTACAGCTCCCTAGAAGCATGCTGGAGCCAAGTGGGGGTTGGTCTCTTCTCCCCAGGAACAAGTGATAGGATGAGAGAAAATGGTCTCATGTTGCAGCAGGGGAGGTTTAGGTTGGATATCAGAAGAAACTTCTTCTCTGAAGGGGTTCTCAAAGGCTGGATCAGGCTGCCCAGGGAGGTGGTCAAATCCCCATGCCTGAGGTGTTTAAAAGCCAGGGAGATGTGGTGCTGAGGGCCATGGTTTAGTCCCAGCCTTGGTAGAGTTAGAGAGCAGCTGGACTCCATGACCTTAAAGGCCTTTTCCAACCAAAAATTCTACCATTCTATACCCAGTACAATCTGTCAAGGCCTTCCTCACCACCCACCTCCCTCTAACAGTGTCCTGATGATCGTACCTGGGACTGCAATTCCTCTCGACACCCCTCGACGTTCCTACACAGGCTGCTCTTCTTGGGCTTTTCCTCATCAGGGCCCTTCCCCTCACTGATGGTCACCTTGGTCTTCTCTGCAGGAGAGGTGCTTGCATGTCTAATGACACTCTCAGGCACTCTGGGCTCACTCTGGAAGGCAGATTCTTTCATGGTAGAGCTCATACCACTGCTGGGAGTTCTCTTCACCAAAGCCTAGGAATGACAAAGCGATGCTGAAAGCTCGAAGCCGACTCCGTTTCATGACTGACAGAATGACTGCAGACTACAACAGTAGCAAGATTAAATTTGAAGCAAGAGTGCAATCCTCTTCAGCAGTAATTTAAAGCTGTGTCCAGCATGCCACTCTCCACTCAAGGATTAGAAAAAGTTTCCTATTTAAGATAAAGTGGAAAACATGTGAAGAGGTAGAGTCTATCTGCTGGATAGCTTAAGGTTTCTTGCAAAATCTGAAAGGCAGGTGGAATCCCAGCTGCCTAGGACAGAGATTGGCCAGGGGATTTCTTTGGTGCAAAACTAACAAAGCTCCAAGCAAGCTGTAAATGAAGAGGGTCATTAGAGAGCCAAGGCCTGCAAGTCTTAGGACTCTTGTGCACTCTCATCATGACAGAACTCACTGCAGAACAGAAACCTCTGTAAAAGACTTGAACAGCTCAGGAAAGCACAGCTGTGTGCTGACATGAAGACACTTTACCAGGCAACTGCCATCTTCCTTGGCTCCACAGTCACAGAAGAATGACCCATATTTGGCATAAGAGATCTCATGATCCTTGTGACAAACTTTAGCACAAACTGTGCAAACACCAACGCCATCAACCATCTTGCAAGTGTGGCAGTGGTACCTGCACAGAATAAACCAGAGGAGTTACCACACAATGGTTTGGGTTGGAAAGGACCTCAAAGATCATCCAGTTCCAACCCCCTTGTCATGGCCAAGGACACCTCCCACTAGCCCAGGGGCTCAAGGCCTCATCCAACCTGGCCTTGAATACCTCGAGGCAGGGAGCAGCCACAACCTCCCTGGGCAACCTGTGCCAGTGTCTCACCACCCTCACTGTAAACAACTTCCTCCTAACATTCAGTTTCAATCTCCCCTCTGCCACTTCAAACCCATTCCCCTTGTCCTGCCATTCCCAGACCTTGTCAATAGTCCCTCCCCAACCTTCCTGTAGCCCCCTTCAGATATCTGCACAGAATAAACCAGAGTTACCACACAATGTCTTGGGTTGGAAAGGACCTCAAAGATCAGCCAGTTCCAACTCCCCTGCCATGGGCAGGGACACCTCATGCTAGAGCAGGTTGCTCAGAGCCTCATCCAGACTGGCCTTAATGACCTCCAAGGATGAAGCTTCCATCATCTCCCCAGGCAGCCTGTGCCAGTGTCTCCCCACCCTCACTCTAAAGAATTTCTTCCTCATCTCCACTCTCAATCTCTCTGCTTTCAGCTTCAACCTCCTCCTATCACTCCAAGCCCCAAGGGCCACAAGGACTATCAGAGGGCTGGAGCACCTCTCCTGTGAGGAGAGACTGAGGGAGTTGGGGTTGTGCAGTCTGGAGAGGAGGAGGCTCCCATGTGATCTTACTGTGGTCTTTCAGTATCTGAAGGTGGCTAAAAGAAAGTTGGGGAGGGACTTTTGAGACTGTCAGGTAGGGACAGAACTGGGGGGAATGGAACAAAGCTAGAAATGGGGAGATTTAGATTGGACATTAGGAAGAAGTTCTTCAGCATGAGGGTAGCGAGAGCCTGAAACAGGTTGCCCAGGGAGATAGTGGAAACCTCACCCCTGGAGGTGTTTAACGGCAGGCTGGATGTGGCTCTAGACAGCCTGATCTAGTGTGAGATGTCCCTGCCCATGGCAGGGGGGGTGGAACTGCTTGATGCTTGTGGTCCCTTCCAACCCCGACTGATTCTCTGATTCTACAAAAAAGTCCCTCCCCACCTTTCTTGTAGGTCCCCTTTATGTACTGGCAAGGCTCATGGACTGCACTCCATGGACTGCTTCCTTTTCAAAACCCAGAACCATGAGGTTGAAATTCTAAACACAAGTTTGATGAGATTCTTACCAGTGCTGATTCATGAACTCTTTCTGTGTGATGGTGAAGGTACAGAGTTTATTACAAAGAGAATCTTCATCCTGTTAAGAAGAAAGTTGTTTTAGAAAGGTGTTACCACTTGAGGATCTCTGGAGGCCCAACCCCTACCATTCTGTGAACTGCAGCTACAGTAAAGCCACAAGGCGCAGAGCATGATTCTCAGACATGGAATGGTCATCTGGAGGCAGCAAGTTTGAGCACCACCTCACTATAAAAGAAGGTAGCTGGTATCAAATCCCAGGGAGAGAGGGAATGGTGACATTTTATAACCACTCAAGAGACGGAATCAAGAAGGTAGTAGCAGAAATAACACACTGGGATGACAAATTTTCAAGAATGCCTTAGCAACAGCTTCAATTTCCCACTTGAAAGTATAATGTGAGCTGCTGGTTGATATGAAAGCCATTACCTGACAAACAAACCAGCAGCAGCAAACTCATCTTAGTCCATTTCTTCCTTTTTAGTTTCTAAAACAAAACCCCAACCCGCTTTCTGTTGACATCACAAAGTCCCCAGAGCTGCACACAAACACCACAGCTGACAACCAGGGCTCCCCACTCATGTCTTACACCAGGAATAAGCCCCAGTAGCAAAATCATTTGTTTATAACCTGAGCAATTCTCATTTGGAAGCTGCAAAATTAATTTTTATCTCATTTGCAGCATTAACTGCTACCACTGCCCACCGAATCTTCAGCCTGAGAGTCTTCCTCCTCCACTGCCAACTCTTCCACCCAGTCAGAATCCACCTCAATGGCACGTTCCTCTCCATCAACAGAAAGGTGACTTGGTCCTTGGCCACTGCTCTGGCTCAGGGCATTAGTGACATCAGCCAGGTACGAGACAATGTGGCAAGTACACTCCAGGATAGTCACGTGCTGTGGAGTTGAGATGAAGGAAAACGAGAGGCAATAAAGATCCCCAAATAGCTTCTGGAAGGCAAGAAAACAAACCAACCCCCTGACCAAACTGCTTAAAACCTCCCACTGTGAAAGCAAGCCAGGAGAGCTGACACAGCTCAGGCCTGAGATCTCCTCCAGCACAGCCACACATCCTACCTTCCCCTGCATCACGCTGGCATTCATCTTTTCCACCACATTCTTCTGAGCCAGGTATTTCTTGCTGCAACACAAAGCAGGGGAGAAGAGCATTAAAGAGCATTACACCTTTGGCAAGTGGAAACTCAGTCCTCACCAATCTCCTCCCCACCAATCTCAAGCCTGTAGCTTGCTTTAGATGAACAACAGGAAAAGTATAAATGCAGTGATGGAACCATGGAGAGTGGAAAAGACAGAACCTGTGGCTGCTCTGAACAGGGGGAACACAGAGTAGCTTCTCTCAGACACTTTATCTTCCAAACAACAAATTCAAAACCCAATATCTAACTGTAAACATCAAATTAGAATCATAATCAGAGAGTGGTAGGGGTTGGGAGTGACCTCTAGAGATTGTCAAGTCCAAGCCCCCTCTCAAAGCAGGATCACCCAGGGGAGGTCACATCGGAACATGTCCAGTTGGGTTTGGAATCTCTGCAAGAAAGGAGACTCCACAACCTTTCTGGGCAGCCTGCTCCAGGCCTCCAGCACCCTCACAGTAATGAAGTTTCTCCTCATGTTGAGGTGGAACTTCCTGGGTTCCAGCTTATACCCACCATCCTATGACTGGGCACCACTGAAATGAGCCTGGCACCTTCATCCTGGCACCCACCCCTCAGGTATTTACAGGCATTGATCAGATTCCCTCTCAGCCTTCTCTTCTCCAGACTAAACAGCCTCAGGTCAGCCTTTCCTCATAGCAGAGATGTTCAACAAGAACAGCAACAAAATAAGTCAGTCCAAGTGATGCAGCAGCACAGAGCTGGCTCTTACCATCTGCCTAGCCAGTCAACAGCAGCACCATGGAGCTGGAGGTGTCCTGCACCTTGTCCTGCACTAGCCAACGTTGCCATCACCACCATCAGCTCAGGAAAGCCTGTGCCATCACCATTGGCCAGCATTTCAGTTGCCATGGGTATCAGAGTGCTCAGCAGGACGCTGCAGACGCCTTCTCCAACTTGGCTAATCAAAAGAAGAGAGTTTCAGACACAAACACAGCTGAGCCACACTGGGGAAGAGCAGGGACACAGCAATGCCTTCCAAATACACAACCACATCCTCATCACTTCATCTGAAAGCTGACAACGAGAAAGCCAGCAGCAGCTCATCCAGAGAACAAAAGGAGCACCACAAAGGCCCCGGCAAGGAGCACACTGCCCTACCTGTTTTCCCGAACAATGTAGGTGGTCAAGAGCTGCAGCAGCTGCCTGTTCTCCTGCACCACCTCCAGCTGATCTGAATCTCTGGGTGGGGACGTGGTCATCCTGGTCAACCAGGCCTGGAGACGGACAGGCTCCACACAAGCCAGCTGAGCCAGAGAGCCACAAAGTCTCAAGAGGCTGGGGTTGGGACTCTTCTCAGCTGGGGGAGAAAACATCCAGTGAGTGACAGAAGCTACAGGGAAGGTCTTTGAAGGTGGTTTTCTATCAAGAGTGTCAAGCTGTCCCTTACAGCTTTTCTGTTCACAGGATGTTAGGAGTTGGGAAGGACTCAAAGAGATCATCAAGTCCAAGCCCACTGCCACAGTAGGACCAGACAATCCAGCTCAGCGCACACAGAACACATCCAGACAGGCCTGGAAAGGCTCCAGACAAGGAGACTCCACAACCTCTCTGGGCAGCCTGTGCCAGGGTTCTGGGACCCTTACAGGAACAAGAAGTTCCCCCTTGTGTTGAGCTGGAACCTCCTGTGCTGCAGCTTCCATCCAGTGCTCCTTGTCCTATCCCAGGCAGCAGTGAGCAGAGCCTGTCCCCCCGCTCCTGACCCCCAGCCCTCAGAGAGTTACAAACATTGATTAAATCCCCTCTCAGTCTTCTGCATCTTCTGCGTCTTTACATCACAGTCTGACCCCAGAGCAGCACAAGATGGAGAAAGGCAGGGCAGAAGAGATTCAACAGGCACTTACTAAGCTGGAAGAGCTTGGTGAAGAACTTCAGCACCCTGTTGCAGAACTTGGCAGACAGGCTTTCATTGGCTGTTGCCATCATGATCTGGACCAGCTCTCCACTATTGGAAAGAGGGAAATCAAATCAGCTTTGTAAAAGGCCACACCCATTCCTCTTTCCCACTTGCACTTGGATCTGCCTTCACATCTAAGATCGGTTTGTATCTGCTGCTCAGCAGCCAGGCCTCCAAAATTGCTTCCAGACAACCAGCAGCAAACTCTTAGCTCAGACTAAAACTTGTGGACCCCAGGAGCTGTTGAACATGAGATTTCATGAGCTGTCACCATCCTCCACATCTCTACTGGTTTCCAACCCACAATTCAAGAGATCCTGGTCTGTTCTCCCCATCCATGCTAACAAAGCACAGTCACCAAACTGCTTCCATTTTGAACAAGTAGCAGAAAGCCTACAGAATCTAGGTTCTAGCAGAGAAAGCCTTCCTCCAGCTCACTCCCTCTACCTCTTCGGAACACTCTTGTGCTGTTTCCACCATGATTTGTCTTCCCAGCTCTTTGTCAGGCCAACATCGATTCTCCACTCTTGAAATTATCAATCCACAGAACGGTTTGGGTTGGAGGGGACCTCCAAAGGTCATCCAGTTCAACTCCTCTGCAGTCAGCAGGGATGTCATAGAATCAGAGAATGGTAAGGTTGGAAGGGACCTCAAGGATCATCCAGTTCTAACCCCCTGCCATAGGCAGGGACACCTCCCACTAGCACAGGTCACTCAAGGCCTCCTCCAACCTGGCCTTGAACACTTGCAGGGAGGGAGCAGTCACAACCTCCCTGGGCAACCTGTGCCAGTGTCTCACTGCCCTCACTGCAAACAACTTCCTCCTAACATCCACTTTCAATCTCCCCTCTGACACTTCAAACCCATTGCCCCTTGTCCTGGCATTGCAAGCCTTTGTCAATAGTCTCTCCCCAGCCTTCCTGTAGGCCCCCTTCAGATACTGGAAGGTTACTCTAAGGTCTCCTGGAAGCCTGTCCTCCACTAGATCAGAGTTGCTCAGCCTCACCTTGAGTATCTCCAGGGTTGAGGCCTCAATTACATCCCTGGGCAACCTGTTGCAGTGTTCCAGCACTCTCATAGTGCAGAACTTGTTCCTCACATCCAATCTGTATCTGCTTTTCTCTAATTTCAAACCACTGCTCCTCATCCTGTCACTGCAGGCCTTTGGAAACAGTCCCTCTGCAGCCTTCTTGTAGCCCCCTTCAGAGAGAACCTGGGATTTTGCAGTTCAATCTCTAACTGCCTCCTAGACTAGCGTCTCTCAAAACCCTCCTTTGACCAAACAAGCATCTGATAAACTCCCCACTGATGATCATCATGAGGACTGTTTGAACCTTTTGAGTGATGAAGACCTAAGGTCTCTCCCACACTGAGTCTTTTCACACTCCTGTGTTGCATGAAGGGTTCTGTATTTTCCCAAACGATGGTTTTAGCATCAAGGAGGTGTTCACAGTGACAAGGTAAGAGAAAAAGGAAGCAAAATAAAAGTTCTTGGGTTACAATTTTCAGGACAGCTTCACCTCTCTGAAAAGAATTCCTCCATGGCTTTTCGGGCCTGGCTGCTCTCCAGCTGTTTCTCCAGATGCTGCAAGCATTCCTCCAAGATAGACTCATCCAGGCCACTGTGGACCAAAAGAAGCACATTAAGACTATACAGGACTAATTTCAACAGTTTCAACAACTCTGAGAGCCAAGAAATGATCAATTTTGTCAGTAAAATTCTAATCAGCTTTCTATTAGCTGAAAGCAGATCTCCCTCCAAGAGACAAGAGAAAAATCCTTGATGAACACCAACATCAAGTGTCCAGAAAAAGAATCACAGAATGGTAGGGCTTGGAAGGGACCTGTGGAGATAACTGAGTCCTAGCCTCCTGCCAAAGCAGGTCACACAGGAACGCATCCAGGTGGGTTTGGAATCTCTGCAGAGGAGACTCCACAAGGCCTCTGGGCAGCCTGCTCCAGGGCTCCAGCACCCTCACACCAAGAAGTGTCATTCAATGCTGCAGGCAAGGTCCAGTCAGACACCCACATTAATCCAGACCTTTCAGAAACCTCACATCACAAATTCCTCTAAACAGCTGCTCCTTTTACACTCTAAGTCTCTTGCAGTGTTAACTCCTCATTCTCTCATGTGCTCATCCCCACTCCACAAGCACCCTGCAAGCAAAATCCAATTATGTTTACATTCTCTAGCAGAAGGCTCAGTAGATCTCTCTCTGAATACCTTCCATCCAGACAGGATCAGCCTTAAAAAGATGCAACATCATCATGCCTAATGGTTTTATGTCTCAGATGGGGATAGAACCAACATCTGCTTGTGGAGCTTATTCCCTCTACACACAGTGAGGAAGGGCTGGGAAGTCAAAATCTGGCTAGTTTGCTGTGATACAGCAGGGATTAACCATCCTTACTAACAGCAAGAACAGAGACAAAAGGATATAAAGCAAGAGAGGTCAGCATCTTCAGTTTTAATTTTGGGCTTGTATTGACATCATTTTCTTGTTGCTTGAAGTAAAAAAAGATAAAGCAACTATCCAGATATATAGATGCTCCATCCAGAGAGATTAAAACCCACTCTGCCTGAATGGCAGTGCTGAAAATTCTGGGAATGGGAATAAAATAGCTCCTGTTTTCAGTATACAAGTACAGAAGGCCTCAACAGATAAAAATAAGCTGATTTTTCTTTTGCCTTTCTGTGGCATTGTTCAATGGTGTTTAAATCTATTGTAGTAACTCTTTGTGTAGAGTTTTGTTGGAGGAGAATTACAAGGTAGACAAAGGTGTTACCTCTTTGGATCTGAGTGGTGGGCCAGGATATTATAGCATCCTGTGATCAGCTTCTCATAAACACGTGCCAGGAATTCATCAGATTCAGAAGGGCCCAAAATCCTTTCCAGGGAGTTGCTGCTTATTTCTGCCACACTCTCTGTGCTGGTCTCCAAAAGGAGAGGCAACAGAGAGTGAATCACCTGTGGTGGGTTCAAATCGTGGGACCAGCTTGAAAAGGAAAGCAAAGAAGTGAATACTTTGTGTGATGCATCTGGATAAATCACAAGTCACAAAATCATAGCATTGATTTGGCTGGAAATGACCTCTAAGACCTCCTTTATTAGGAAAAAAAATTTCCCCAGCCAGAGAGAGTGGTCAGGCATTGGAATGGGCTGCCCAGTGAGGTGGTGGACTCATCAATCCTGGATGTGTTTAAAAGTCATCCCCACAATCAGATATGGTTTAGGGTGAACCTTGTAGAGTAGGGTTCTGCGTTGGACTTGGTGATCCTGAGGGGTTTTGCCAACCTGAATGTTTCTGTGATTGTGTGCCCATTGAGTCCAACCTCCCTGGGCAACCTGTCCCAGTGTCTCACCACCCTCATTGGAAAGAATTTCCTCCTAATCTCCAGTCTAAATCTGCCCTCCTCAAACTTCAATCCACTGCCCCTCATCCTGTTACTTCAAGCCCTTGTAAAAAGTCCCTTCCTAGTCTTCCTGTAAGCCCCCTTCAAGTACTGGACTGATATTGTCTCAGTTTATAACCCAGTTTCTTCAAGCCCCTATCTGACAAAAAGGTTTCTCCCAGGGGGTTTATCAGATGAAAACAGGAAGGCGCTCTCTCTCATTAATTCAGAATTCAGAAGTCTAAACTGGAAGTCACTGTGCTGAACTTCACAACATTAGGGGTCGGAAAGAACCTCCAGAGAGCATTTAGTCCAACTCCCCTGCCAAAGCAGGATCAACTTAGGGCAGGCTAAAGGCTTAGTTCAGAACACAGCCCCAGTTCATACAATGATTTAGGTTGGAAGTGACCTCAAAGATCATCCAGTTCCAACCCCCTGCCATAGGCAAGGACATCTCCCACAGGTCACTCAGGGCCTCATCCAACCCGGCCTTGAACACCTCTAGGGAGGGAGCATCCAGAACCTCCCCAGACAGCCTGTGCCAGTGTCTCCCCACCCCTCACTCTAAAGAATTTCTTCCTCATCTCCACTCTCAATCTCCCTGCTTTCAGCTTCAACCTATTTCCCCCTCCTCCTATCACTCCAAGCCCCAAGGGCCACAAGGATGATCAGAGGGCTGGAGCACCTCTCCTGTGAGGAGAGACTGAGGGAGTTGGGGCTGTTCAGTCAGTGTTTCACCAAGCATTTCACCCCAACAGCCATTCAGAAGGGCAGGGAGACCTCCGCAGCAAGCATAAACTATAAAGTCATCACTTACACAATGAGATCCCCAGTGAGCCTGACCAGAGAGAGAAGGCTGTGCTTTAGGGAAGCTGCAAGAGGCAGACTTTGGCTGCAGAGGGTACCGAGGTGGGCAGCCTGGACCGCACTGATGTAGCTTTCAGCAGGGATCGTGTCGTTGGCAAAGGCGTTGCGCTGGGGGGTGGAGACACCAAAGTCAGAACCATGCATCCAAGACACACACTGTCCATCATTCCCAGACAGTTATGGAGGTGAAGATCACACAAGCTCAGACCAAGAGGCCAGACTCACCCAGGAGCCAACGTTTGGGAACTCATTTGTATGGATGTTGTTCCACGAGTCACATAAAGTCTGCACAGCCGATGGCAAGTTCTGAACGAGGGTTGGGCCTGCAGTTGAGAGAGAATCACAACTCACTGAGGCATTCATCAAGGGAAAAAGCTGTCTGGGTGTAGTCTAACAGTTGCCTACAGGGAGATGTTCAAGGCCAGGTGGGATGAGGCCTTGAGTGACCTGTACTAGTGGGAAGTGTCCCTGCCTATGGCAGGGGGTTGGAACTAGATAATCCTTGAGGTCCCTTCCAACCTTCCCATTCTATGATTCTATGTTGGGTTATGGTTGGACTTCATCATTTTAAAGTGTTTTCCAACTAGGAGGTTCTATGATGCTGATTCCAGATTGAAAACTGAAATGATTTGACACCACTGAAACTAATCATTACTTAATGACACAGTTGTAGCTAAACTGAGCTGGGATTCTGCTGGGAACTAATTTAATGCTTTTCTACAAGTCAAAATCACCCCTAAACTTGGAAGAGTTTCCCAGTTTCTTTCATTTCATTAAAGCAATTTGCAGCAGTCTTTAACATAGACTTACAGTATGGTTTGGACTGGAAGAGACCTTAAAGACTATCTAGTTCCAAGACCCCTCTGTGGGCAGAGACACCTCCTACTAGCCCAGGTTGCCCAAGGTCTCACCCAACTTGGCCTAGAATAGGTCCAGGGAGGGATCATCCACAACCTCCCTGGGCAACCTGTGCCAGTGTCTCACCACCCTCACTGTAGAGCCACATGGACAATGATTCCAGTATCTGAAGGGGGCTACAAGAAAGCTGGAGAGGGACTTGTGAGGGTGTCAGATAGTGATAGGACCAGGGGAAATGGAGCAAAACTAGAAGTGGGAAAAAACCTAGATTTAGATTGGATGTTAGGAAGAAGTTTTCACTGTGAGAGTGGTGAGACACTGGCACAGGTTGCCGAAGGAGGTGATGGAGACTCCATCCCTGGAGTTTTTAAGGTCAGGTTGGGTGGGACTCTGAGCAACCTGATCTAGTAGTGTGAGGTTTCCCTGCCAATGGCAAAGGAGTTGGAATTGGATGATCCTTGAGGTCCTTTCCAGCCCTGACAATTCTGTGAGTCTATAACTTCCCAGTCCACTGCCGCCAGGATGAGACACTCATCAGAACAAAGTGGTCAAGGACATTTTAAGTAGCACACAGCTTTGACACAGAACGTTGGCAGCACTGCAGAAAGCTTCAGCTCTGCAGCAAAGGGGAACTATCCAGTAGCCTCACCTAGAGTGTTTGACTTGCAGCGGCTGGATCCAATGGCCAGGACAGCAGCGTAGCCTCGCAGCTTCTCTTCAGAGGCTTTGTTCTCAGTGGAGCCCTCCTCAGACAGGCTCCGCAGCAAGTAAGATCTGCAATTTGGGATGGAAAAGATTCCCTTCAGGAGACAGCTCTGCATTTCAGAGCCAAGTGTAGCAACACAGTGACAGGTAAGAAAGCAACCTCCTGAAGTTCTGCCCCAGACGTTGTGTCACACCTCTAAGGGAGCTGTGGGCTTTGGTGTCCTCTGAGCACCAAGAAAAGCACTCACTGCAAATTAAAAACTGATTGACTTTTGCCTTCTGCACAGCTACTAAGGAGAGTTTAGAAGACTGCAGACTCTCAGTGGAAGAATTCAGCCCCCTCTCTTTCTTCACCTCAGTGAAATAACCTTAAGGAGCACTGCACTAGAGCGCCGTAAGAGGAGGTTTCGCCTCTGGAGGAAGAGCTGGTTTGGCAAGCTTGCAAGAAAGCCTTCACAGATCAGACAAGGAGGTTTCTTAGAAGCAAAAACTTCCCCTACAAGGCTTGAGAAGCTAATTTTTGTTCTTCTTTTAAAGCAATGGACACTCTAGAGGAGCTATGTTAGAACAGTTATAAGTGAACTATTACAAGCAAGGCAAGAAACCAAGCAAACAGCAAAAAAAGCCTCATCATGCCCAGAAGAAGATCATGTTCCTACTGCTGACCCTAAGAACACTACCTGGTAAACGTAGCATAAGTGTCAATAAGCTGTAGAGTAGCAGGCAGGAGGTTCTTGGTGATCTCTGAAGACTTGTGTGGATCAGTTTCTGCAGCCAGTTTGGAAAAGTGCTCATCCAGAGAAACCTGAATCTTGGAAATGGCAGCATCCAGGGTGTAAATGGATTGTAAACTGGGAACTTCATGCAGCTGGAGGATAGTTGTGGAGTCAACACCACAGAAAGAAGATATCTGGGAAGTAGAAAGGGATGGGACAGTGAGTGGAAAATCACTCCACAACCCCAGGAGCTCCTCCTGCCCAGTTCCACCCTCACCACCTTACCTGGCGAGCAAAGTACTCCTCAGCTATCTCCACGTCGTACTTGACTGAGCTGCACTTGCTGGAGGCCAGCTCAGTGAGAGAAGCAGCATGCTCAGCTTTCATGCCCTGCTTGGTGAGGTGATCCTGCAGAGGCCAAAAAAAAACCCACCTGTCACATTCTGAAAGGAATTAACTGCTCTGTCAACTCCCAGGCTACACCACTTGAGAAAACAGGGACACAAGCTCCCGTTCCTCACCACCATGCCCACACAACAGACCCCATAGGCACTGAGTGTGGAAGAGCAAAAGACTGTCCAGCTTTTGGGCTCCCCAATGTAGCAGAGACAGAGATCTGCTGGAGAGAGTCCAACAGAGAGCTATGAGGAGGACTGGCAGACTTGAACATCTCTCCTGTGAAAAAAGGCTGAAAGACGCAGGTCTGGAGAAGGCTGAGAGGGGATCTGATCAATGTCTATCAACAGCTGAGGGGTGGGTGCCAAAAGGTACCAGACTCTTTTTGGTGGTACCCAGCAATAGGGCAAGGGAAGGTATAATCTGGAACTCAAGAGGTTCCACCTCAACATGAGGAGAAACTTCTTTACAGTGAGGTTGAGGAAGCTCTGGAGCAGGCTGCCCAGAGAGGTTGTGGAGTCTCCTTCTCTGGAGACTTTCAAAACCCACCTGGATGCATTCCTGTGTGACCTACCCTAGGTCATCCTGCTCTGGACTGGATGATCTCCAGAGGTCCCTTTCAACCTACTCTGTGATACTCTGTGATCAACATGACGAAAGTTCCCTAAAACAAAGGAGGCTGCACCTTGATCCAAGTGACATAGGAGGTGATTCTTAGGCGAGAGGACCAGCGCAAGGTGTGCAGAATGTCGCATTCACTCATCTCTGGTGTGTTTGTAGCCAACTGATTCATGTAGTTTTTGGAAGGAGGTAAAATGCCCAGAATCCTCCACAGGATCAAGAAGTAGTACTGAAGTGCACAGGCTTCCTAAACAACACAGCAGTTGGACAAGTCAATAAAGGCAGATTGCAGTTTCCATCATCACAGCTGCTGAAATGGCCTCAGACTCCTCTGGATGTGCCGAATCACAACACTGCACTGAGGGTTTGTCACATTATACAACAAAGAGGAGGGAGGAAAGAAAAAGGAATGAGGGTGCAAACTGTTTTCTGCTTCAGTACATTATCGTATTCTAGCCAGACCTCCTGGGATAACCAGGGCCATGCAACAAGTCTGAAACATGCTATGAATTTAAAAACTCCTGAGATATGGCACCACTACCATCAGCCTGCAGAAGAGGAGGCTGAGAGGAGACCGCTTCAGCTACCTGATTCAGACCGGATGTTAGGAAGAAGTTCTTCACCATGAGGGTGGTGAGACACTGGAACAGGTTGCCCAGGGAGATGATAGAAGGTGCATCCTTGGAGGTCTTTAAGGCCAGGCTGGACGTGGCTTTGAGTAACCTGATCTAGTGTGAGGTGTCCCTGCCCATGGCAGGGGGGTTGGAACTGGCTGAGCCTTGAGGTCCCTTCCAGCCCTGACAATTCTAAGATTCTATGATTCTGAGGTTGGAGTGAGGTGGGGGTTGGTCTCCCCTCCCTTGATCAGGTGACAGAACAAGAGGGAATAGCCTGAAATTGTGCCTGGGGAAGTTTAGGTTGGACTTGAGGAACAATTTCTTTGCTGCAGAGTGGTCAGGAATTGGAAGAGGTTGCCCAGAGGGGTGGTGGAGTCATCCCTGGAGGTGTTCAAGGAATGTGTGGACTTGGGAACATGGTTTAGTGGCCATGGTGGTTTTAGGTTGAAAGCTGCAGTCAATGATCTTATCCAACCTTAATGAGTCCATGATTAGCCATGGGACTTTTAAGACCCCCATCACTCCAAGTACTGCCCAGAATACTTTAGTTAATTACTTTGCTTCAACCTACAAAGTTTGAACACTCAACACAGAAAAGATAGCAACATTCTTACCAGCGCAGTGACATTTTTGTTCTCTTTCCTCCTGAGTGTATCAAACTGAGACCCAGCTGCAAGCAGTGAAGTCAGGGCTGTGTACAGTTCCTCATACTTCATAGTCCTCGAGAAAAGCACCTCACAAACCTGCAAGAGATGACAAGTCAGGGTTGTGTCTTGGCCAAGGGGGCACAAAAATGATCTGAGTGCTGGAACACCTCTCCTGTGAGGATAGGCTGAGAGTTGGGGTTGTTCAGCCTGGAGAAGGGAAAGTTCTGGAGAGACCACAGTGAAGCCTTTCAGTATTTAAAGGGGGCCTATAAAAAACAGTGGGGGCAATTATTTTTAGCAGGGTCTGTTGTGACAGGGCAAAGGGTGAGGGTTTAAATTAAACTGGAAGGGGGAGATTCAGACTAGATACAAGGAAGACATTTTTGATACTGAGGGTGGTGAGAGCCTGCATCAAGTAGCCCAAAGAGATGGGAGATGCTCCAGTCCTGGAACCATTCCAGGTCAGGTTCTATGGGATTCTGAGCAACCTGCTCTAGCCAAAATTCTCCCTGCTGACTGCAGGGGGTTGGACTGGATGAGCATTGAAGGTCCCCAAACCAGTCTGGGATTCTCTGACATGGCACAGCTCTGCATCCTACACACAGTCAAGCTCTCCTCTTAAGCACTCAAAATAGCCACAGACCAAAACTATGCAAAAGAAGACTTTGGGAAATCAGTTCTGGGATTTCCCTTCCCCAGTCAGGACACCAATGAACTGGTTATAAGGGAGCATGCACAAAGCGAACCCACAATTGCTCTCTTATAACCAGTCCATTGGTGCTCTGACTGGGCAAGGGAATTTAGGGAGGAAACAAAACCCAGGAGGAACAAAATGGAGCAAAATGATGAGCAAACAACTCTAGGGCCATGTGGCTTTGCCTCAGATGCTTCAGAAGCACTGAAAAGTAAGTGTGGAGGTGACAGAGAGCTCTCTCTCAACATATTATTAAGATTGGACTAATAAACCTTGAGGTCCCTTCCAATGTGGTGTTCTAGGAATATTATCTTTCTTTTCCCCACTTAGTCCAATATTTCTGGCCTCTCTCTGCTTCACGAAATTTTCCCCTGTCTGTTTTCCCTGGCATTGCTCAAATCAACACAGCCCTCAAGGTTTCCAGAAGNGTTGGAGTGCGTCCAGAGGAGGCCACCAAGATGCTGAGAGGGCTGCAGCAGCTCTCCTATGAGGACAGGCTACAAGAGTTTGGGCTCTGCAGCCTGGAGAGGAGAAGGTTTCCAGGAGACTTTAGAGTGGTCTTTCAGGATCTGAAGGGGGCTGCAGGAAGGCTGGGGAGGGACTATTGACAAGGTCTGGGAATGGCAGGACATGGGGAAAGGGTTTGAAGTGTCAGAGGGGAGACTGAAAGTGGATGTTAGGAGGAAGTTGTTTGCAGTGAGGGTGGTCAGACACTGGCACAGGTTGCCCAGGGAGGTTGTGGCTGCTCCCTCCCTGGAGGTGTTCAATGCCAGGTTGGAGGAGGCCTTGAGTGACCTGTACTAGTGGGAGGTGTCCCTGCCTATGGCAGGGGGTTGGAACTGGATGATCCTTGAGGTCCCTTCCAACCTTACCATTCTATGATTCTATAAAGGTCTGTAAAGCAGCAAGCCCAGTACCATGCTATCCAGGCGGTTCAGACCATCCTCAGAAGATTCTGGAGACAGGATGCAGTAGAACCTGGGCTGTGGAACTGCATCTGGAATGCCAGGACAGAAAATAATATTCAGAGTGAGAGCTTTAATTATGTAGAATGGGTTTTATCCTCTCTCCTCCATCTCCACATCCTTCCACAGTTTTAAGACCAATGCCAGCTTCTCCTAAGCTAGCCTTAGGACACACAATAATGTCCAACCTATGGTCCATGCATGCAGCCAAGGTCTTCCTGCTGCTCTGACACAATAAATACATCATTAATTACCTGTAGTACATTCCTAGATGACAGTAATTTGGTTCCATTTGGCTTTTCTGGCATTACAGACATTTCTCTGTCTATCTATTCCCACTAAGAGAGGAGAAAGTGACCCAAGCCAGGGCACAGGAAGAGTTCTCAGTTATCTGTGAAAGCAGAAGTTGGGAATAAAGAATTCCTTTCATTTTCTCTCTTACCTGATGAACAGTGCTTGGCCCAGTTTTCTTCCACTTCTTTAAAGCCATGATAAAGTGGGACAGATGTTCTCCTGCTGCTGTCCTGGGATCCACTCACCCAGCCAATGGGGGGGGTCAGCAAATTATACTGCACCTAAGTTACAGAAAGAAAAGCAAAATAAACCCACCCATGACATCCCTGTCAGGAAGCATGGGGGGAAAGATACCACCCACCAGCAGCAAAGGAACCAACTCTGTTGCTAGAACACAATCAGTCCAGCTTCTGAGGGAAGCTCTGGACCCTGTTTGTTGATTTTTATTCTGGAGTGAGTAGCTTAAATCAATTTACAGCTAAAAAAGCCACACACAAAACAGCAGCACCCCATTTCTAGTGAGGGTGCTGACACACTGGAATGGGTTGCCCAGGGAGGTTGTGGATGTCCCTTCCCTGGAGGTGTTCAAGGTCAGGCTGGATGAGCCCTTGAGCAACCTGGGCTAGGGGGAGGTGTCCCTGTCTATGGCAGGAGGGTTGGAACAGGATCGTTTTTAAGGTCCCTTCCAACCCAACCCATTCTGTGATTCTATGAGTTAATGAGAACTGTGCTCAAAACCTCAATGATGAAAAGCTAAAGCAAGGATGTGGTGTCCAAGGTGTTTGTGAGATGGTCCCAAAGAGCCAAATACTCAAGACATTGAAAGATGAGGCACTGCTCCTGGCCTTCCCAGGGTTTATCAGGGCAGCTGTTCCACAAGGAATTTACACTCAAACTCACCCTTCTGCTAGGAGTCAGCATCCATAGTTAATCAACACATGGCAATGACAGAAGCTGGGGGTAGCATCAAAGCTCTTCACCCACAAGGGTCATGGAAAGACCAGAACACCCCAGATGATTATTTCCAGAAGGGTGTCTAATGAGAGGACAAGGGGGATGGTTTGAAACTGAGGGAGAGTGGACTGGATCTGAGGAAGAAGTTCTTCAGTAGGAGGGTGATGAGACTGGAATGGGTTGCCCAGGGAGGCTGTGGCTGCCCCCACCCTGGTGGTGTTCAAGGCCAAGCGGGATGAGGCCTTGAGCAGCCAGCTCTAGTTGAGAGGTGTCCCTGCCCATGGTAGAGTAGGCCTCTTCCAACCTAAGCCATTCTATGACTGCCTGGTACAGAGTTCTTGCTGGTGACCCAATTCAATATCCAGGACGCACTCCCAAAACCTTACCTGTTCAAACAGGTACACAGGAGCCTTGGAATACTGATGGAGCAGGTAGTCAAACACCAAGAGCAGCCGTGCCACGATGAGGGGCACAGAAGCCTGCTGGGTCTCCATGTCGCCTGTCAGCTCCACGATGGTCTGGATGCAGAGCATCAGGATGGACCTGCGGCCCCGCTCAGAGAAGTTGTGAAAGATGAGCAGCAGCAACTGGAGGTGTTCAACGTTCAGATCCTCTGTGTCACTGGGAAGAGTCCCCTGCAGAGCATTCTGCTTCAGTGTGCCCACAAACCTGGCACAGAGAGAGGAAGTTGATCAAGTTTACCTTGCTCTTTGCTTAGATCCCTCCCCAAAATCTCTTCAGCTAGAAACTGGAAGAACATTTTCAAATTCTTCTGCTGACTTTTCTAACGCTGGCAATTTTCACAGAATGCCAGCATGGTGGGGATGGAAGGGACCTCTGGGGATCATCCAGTCCAAACCCCTGCTAAAGCAGGGCACCCACAGCAGCTTGCCCAGGAGCACAACAGCCAGGTGGGGTGGGAATCCCTCCAGAGAAGGAGACTCCACAACCGTTCTGGGCAGGTTGCTCCAGGCCTCCAGTACCTTCACATCAAAGAAGTTTCTCCTCATGTTGAGGTGGAAACTCCTGGGCTCCAGCTCTTTCCGACCAAAAGAGCCTGACAACTGCATCCTGCCCCTCACTCTTTAGCTCTTGCAGAACATTGATCAGATCTCCTCTGGGGCTGCTCTTCCGCAGGCTCTCAGCCTTTACTCCTCATAGAGATTCTCCAGGCCCCTTTGTAGCCGCCACTGGACTCTCTGCAGTAGTTCCCTGTCTCTGTAGAACTGGGGAGCCCAGAGCTGGACCCAGGACTCTAGACATGATCTCAGCAAGGCAGAGTGGAGGGGAAGGGGAACCTGCCTGGACCTGCTGGCCACACTTTTCCTCATGCATTCACTACCTTTAGTATAGGAACGAAACTGGCAGACAGCAAACCCTACAGAAATCTTAACTAGCAGCAAATCCATTTGATGGAAAAGCTGAACAATCACCCCAAGGAGTCAGAAAGAGGCACAACTGTTCCTACAGGAAAAGCTGCAACACAGCAGACTGCCCCTCTGCTCTTCCTAGCAGCACACAGCAGCACTGTTCAAACATACATTTGATAAAAAAGCAGAGAGGTAAAAGATGACTGACATAAAATAACAGAAAATGACCTCACCTTTCCCATACTTTAAGGCATTCTGGAACATCAGGATCCCCTTGGGCACTGGCTTTATGCTGCCAAATCAGGAGAAGCCTTGAGAGCACAGACAGACTTTGAGGATGGATGTAGAGAGGCCAGGGACCTTCAGAGAAAGGAGCAACTCCCAGTTGCTGAAGAAGAGTGCTCTGGAACAAAAAAGGGAACTGGTGAACAGGGGCAAGTCCTGTCTGATGTCTCAATGAGAAATGCATGTTTGCTGTGACAGGACAAGGGGTGAGGGTTTAAACTAAAAGAGGGAGGTTTAAGGCTAGAGAGAAGGAAGGAATTTTGACAGTGAGGGTGGTGGAGACCCTGGTCCAGCTTGCCCAGAGAGGTGGGAGGTGCCCCACCCTTAGAACCATCCCAGGTCAGCTTGTCTGGGGCTCTGAGCAACCTGTTCTGGTTGCAGATGTCCCTGCTTGCAGCCTGCAGAGGGNGAAGGAAGGAATTTTGACAGTGAGGGTGGTGGAGACCCTGGTCCAGCTTGCCCAGAGAGGTGGGAGGTGCCCCACCCTTAGAACCATCCCAGGTCAGCTTGTCTGGGGCTCTGAGCAACCTGTTCTGGTTGCAGATGTCCCTGCTTGCAGCCTGCAGAGGGTTGCACTGGATGAGCTTTGCAGGCTCCTTCCAGTCCAAGCAATTTTACGATTCCATGGTTCTAGGTGTGTGAGGCTGAACAGAAGGGACATATGTTTTAGGTTGGGAGAGGGTAGATACAGACTGGAGATTAGGAAGAAATTCTTTTAGAGTGAAGGAAGGGAGACACTGGAACAGGTTGTCTAGGGAGGTTGTGGATGCTCCTTCCCTGGAAGGTGTTCAAGGCCAGGTTAGATGAAGCCTCGAGCAAGTTGGGCTAGTGGGAGGTGTCCCTTGCCCATGGCAGGAGGTTGGAACTGGATGATTTTTAAGGTCCCTTCCAACCCAATCCATTCTAGAGTTCTATGAATAAAAAGATTCCATTAACATGAGGGCTGTCAGAGCTTGTTCACACAGCAGCAGCTCTCCTATCTCACACACTGTCACTTTGCCATCTAAAACACAACAAGCCTCCAACCTCAACCCCAAGTCACAAAACCATGGCTCTAAGAGTTGGGGCTCTGCAGCCTGGAGAAGAGAAGGTTTCCAGGAGACCTTGGAGTAGCCTTCCAGTATCTGAAGGGGGCTACAGGAAGGCTGGGGAAGGACTATTGACAAGGTCTGGGAATGCCAGGACAAGGGGCAATGAGTTTGAAGTGTCAGAGGGGAGATTGAAAGTGGGGGTTAGGAGGAAGTTGTTTGGAGTGAGGGTGGTCAGACACTGGCACAGGTTGCCCAGGGAGGTTGTGGCTGCTCCCTCCCTGCAGGTGTTCAAGGTCAGGCTGGACGAGCCCTTGAGTGACCTGTGCTAGTGGGAGGTATCCCTGCCTATGGGAGGGGATTTGAACTGGATGATCCTTGAGGTCCCTTCCAACTTTACCATTCTATGATTCTAAGGCATTTAAGAGCTCTCCTCATCTGCTGCTGTATCCCAGCAGGAGGAGACTATGCTACTACCTGTAGTAACTAACATGGAAGACAACCCCTTTGACCCCAGTCAACAGTTGCTTCATTTCAGATAGAGTAAAGAAGTAGATGTCAGGGAAGTGTGACTGGTTTTTAAAGAGGTTGTTTGTGATGTAGTAGGAAAGAGCTGACAGCAAGCAGAGGTACTGAATTCAGTGACTGGTAAGCAGATTTACAAGCCCTGCTCACAGTGTTAAATCAGGTCAGCCCATGACCTGGCACAGATACCCAGAGGCTACAAAGTTAGCACATGAAAGCAGGAGGATTAATTTGATTCTCTCGTGAGAGAATTAATTCGAAGGCCTTTTGGCATCAGCCCTGACAGCAAAGCACACCTGCAGGACTGACTGGTGATAAACACCCAGATAGAGGTGACTCACCAAAACAAAATGCACAAACCCATTTCCTTTTCACCTGTCATCACCTTCAAAGTTCAGTGGATTCATCTGAACTCTAGATGTTAAACCTACGCTCTGCAGCCTGTTTCATATTGGATGACTGCAAAGGTCTGCCAGCTGATTGGATCCAAAATATTCCAAGCTCTGTTAGGTGTGGAGAGTCCATGCAGAGACACTAACAGACACCAACACTTCATTTCATTCATACATGCAATCGGATTCACAGACTCACAGATGGCATCAGGGTGGAAGAGACCCTCAAAGGTCATCCTGCAGTCAGCAGGGACACCTCCAACTAGAGCAGGTTGCCCAGGGACACATCAAGGCTGATCTTGAATGTCTCCGTGAATGAGGCCTCAACCACAGCCCTGGGCAACCTGTGCTAGTGTCTCTCCACCCTCACTGTGCAAAACTTCCTCCTGATGTCCAACCTAAATCTCTCCTGCTGCAGTGTCAAACCACTGCCCCTTGTCCTATCACCACAGGCCCTTTTAAACAGTCCTTCCTGTAAGGACCCTTCAGATACTGAAATGCAGCTCCAAGGTCTCCCCACAGCTTGCTCTTCTGCAGGTTGAACAGCCACAACTCTCTCAGCCCATCCTTATCAGAGAGGTGCTCCAGCCCTTTGATCATCTTTGTGGCCCTCCTCTGGACCTACTCCAGCAGATCCACATCTCTTTTGTGTTGGGGACTCACCTGCAAGGCGGGAGACTGAAGATCTGAGGTCACCAAGGAATGGTTGAAGTGATAGAGAGCAGCAGCAAACTCCTCATCTGATGTACCTGCAAGACAGGGATCAGGCTGCTTACTACCACTGCTCTCCTAGATTTAAGATTTCCACCTGGAGCTAAGAAAACAACTCTCTGTAAATCCTACAGAGCTTCTGCTCACTCACCCCTCAGCCCATCCTTATCCACCTCTTTGATGATGCTGGCCAGTGTAGCCATGTGCTGCTCTGAGAGAGAGACGCTAAGGTAGTTGCGAATGAAGTTATTCCTGGAGTTCAGCATGGAGGAAGTGATGAAGTTCAAAATGTTGGAAGCTAGGCTCAGAAACTGAAAAGAAAAAAGAGAAGCACCCTGGAGAAGTCATGAAAGCGCAGGGATTAGAAATCAACTTTAAACGAACAAAAAAAAAAAACCCAGCAAAATAAATCAAGTCCTCTAAACAGGCTGTCCAGGGAGGTGGTGGAGTTCCCATCCCTGGAGGTGTTCAAAAAACACACAAACATGGCACTATGGGACATGGTTTAGTGGGCATGGTGGTGTTGGTGTGATGAAAGGAAGGCTTCCAGGAGACCTTACAGTAGCCTTCCAGTATCTGAAGGGGGCTACAGGAAGGCTGGGGAGGGACTATTGACAAGGTCTGGGAATGCCAGGACAAGGGGCAATGGGTTTGAAGTGGCAGAGGGGAGATTGAAAGTGGATGTTAGGAGGAAGTTGTTTGCAGTGAGGGTGGTGAGACACTGGCACAGGTTGCGCAGGGAGGTGTTCAAGGCCAGGTTGGAGGAGGCCTTGAGTGACCTGTACTAGTGGGAGGTGTCCCTGCCTATGGCAGGGGGTTGGAACTGGATGATCTTTGAGGTCCCTTCCAACCTTACCATTCTATGATTCTATACTTGGACTTCATGATCTTGGAGGTCTTTTTCAACCTTAATGATTCTATGAACTCCACACCTGATCATGGAGTTAAGAGGTTTGCTCACCACAACCCAGCTCATTGCACTCTGTGCTGTGTGTCAGGATCAGTTTTACACTTCTCTGGAAAGGCTGCAGGTCTGTAACTCCTCCATGCAGGATTTACTTTTGTCTTTACTCCATGGATTTGGACAGAAATCATTCCACCAGAAAGTCATTCTGCTTATAGTTCTGTCCTCATTTTCCCCCTCCCTCTGTAACCCAAATGGATTATACCCTCCTCCTCTGCTTCCCTGGCACTAGCAAATACTGTTGTGCAGGAAGGTTGTGGTTGTCCCCTCCCTAGAGGTGTTCAAGACCAGGTTGGATGAGGCCCTGAGCAACCTGGGCTAGAGGGAGGTGTCCCTGCCCATGGCAGGGAATTGGAACTGGATGATCTTTAAGGTCCCTTCCAACCCAAACCATTCTAGGATTCTATGTTCCACTTGACAGCAGAGAAAACCTCTCCAAGTCACTCACCTATTCTCCATCATCAATGTACTTAAGCTACCTGACAGTTATCCCGTCTGCCAAGGCAGCTGGCACTGCCAGTTACCCCCTGCTATGGCACACCAGGTATTTCATGAAGCCTGAAGAGCTTCCCATACCAGCTCCGGGTCTTTGCGGCTGGCCAGGATGTTCCCATTCTCCGCAGTGGTCTGCTTGTTTGGGCTCTTCACTCTAGGGGAGCTCTCCAAAGGGGGTGGTGGAGGAGGTGGTGGTGGAGCCACTTTTTCTTTGCTGGGAGAGATTGTCTCTTCAAACCATTGCCCAAGGATTGGTTCACTGTCATCATCTAAAGCAGTAGGCAGGAAAAAGAGGAGTGCAGTGTTATGAACAGA
>VWYK01016226.1:28395-38404 GCA_013399775.1 Semnornis frantzii | reverse complement strand
TGGACATTTGCATTTGCAGTAAATCCTCTTGTAGCGTCAATGTCTTTCTGTTTTTCTGCAGACAAATGAAGCATTGCCCTCCTTCCCTTCCTAATTCTTCTAAGAGCAACACTCAGTGTAGCAATAGAGCAACGGTTCCTGTTAATTTGTGCAAATAGAGAGTCTTAAACAAGCAGGGTTTTCTTTTTACTTAATTAAAGCTGACACTGCCTTGCCCACCATTCCTGGAAGAAGTGCTCCTGGAGTTTCATTAGATTAAGTAAATACAAATAGAGTTCACCCTGAACAGTCTCCTTTGTTACAAACAAAACCCACTAGTTAGCAAGGAGAGTCTGGAGCAGGACTGAATTCACACCCATCTCAAAGCCCTTCTCATATTTAATTTATAAACTGATGATTAATTCAGTGATTAGCTAATTCACTTGCAGTGATTAATTTAATTCATGTCTTCAGGCTAAAGTTTAAGAAAGAAAAAAGGCCCAGCTCAGATAGATGCACATCAATGTCCTTGTGATTAAAAAATGATAATATTAATGCTCTGAAGAGTAAAGGGAAAAAGAAAGATTGAGAGAGTCAGTGGCATGATCAGTTGTAAGTTCTTGCTTAAGCTGTAACCATGTCATTTTAGCTGTGATGTTTAAATGTGTCAGTTACTCTAATGACCAAAGGTTTGAAAGGTGAATCTAAGGGTCTTTCACTGTAGCTTTCCACTGTGTATTTTGAGAGTGACGCTGCTTTAGAGCAGTCCTCCAGCTCTGCTTTTTTCACACTTGTTTTGCCAGCTGCCTGCCAAGTGCCTTTCCCTTCAGCAGCATCGTTTTTACACCTCACCAAATTCTTTGACGAGACGGCTTGGTACTTCTTAAATCCAGGCTGCTTTTTCCTATTTCCAGCAGGATTTTCCTCATCTTTTGATGCAACGTGAAATGAAGATGATTTGGGGGGTTTCTCTCTGTTAGACAAACTGATTTCTTTTGGGATTATATTGCTTTTGTAATTTGCATCATCACCTGACAATAGTGGCTGATAGCTCTCTAAATTGCCCACAGAGCCTTCCTTTCCTGAGCCATCATTTCTGCACTTTTCTGATTGAGCTGAAGAGTGTAGCTGATATTTCTCTATTCTCTCAGGTTCATTCTTCATTTCTGGATTGCCAGTTTTAGACATAGTTTTCTCATCAAGTGGTGGTGATTGCCTCCTTTTGGCTGTGGTGTTCTTTCCTTGAGGTTTCATCAGCAAAATGGAAGGTGGGGGCGGACGTGTACCATACGTACCAAAACCTGGATCTTTGCTTTTATCTTTTGCATCACTTGCATCAGACTTTGTAAAACTTTCAGGTACAGTCTGGGTTTTATCTTCTTCTGGAGTATGTTTCTCAGGCTTTGATGATTTACTTGAAGCAGACATCTGAGGTTTCCTAGAACACTGGTGTTTTTCATCCTCTTTCACAGCCTTTGCTTTGGGTGATATGATGTCCTCTGCTGCTGGCGTCTTTTGCTTTCTGTCTCCTGATGTATTTTTTCCTTGAAACCTCTCCACTTTTTTGGAAGAGGGTAGCACCTTGGAATTTGAATCTCCATCTTTCTCTTTCACGTTACCAACATCAGGCTTCTTAAAGCCTGGAGAGTCTGATGTTTCTTGCTTTTGTTCTGGAGTATTCTCTTCTTGAGGCTTAACCAATGTTTCTGATGATGCTGATCGATACTTCTTAGAACTTGGAAGTTTGTTATTCCCTTTTGCAGCATTCATATCAGGTCTCACAAAATCTTCATACCTCGTTTCCTTTCCACCTTGAGTGTTTTCCTCACACTTTGCTGATTTTCTTGGGGGTGGTAGTTGGTACTTCCCAGAGTGCTGGTGCTCATTATCCTCTCTTGCAGCCTTTGTTCCAGGTGGCCTGGTGTCCTCTCCTGCTGGTGTCTTTTGCTTCCTTTCTCCTGAAAGGCTCCTTTCTTGAGACTTCAGCACTGTGTTTGAAGACATTGGTTGGAGCTTCTCAGAGATATGTTGAGTCTTCTTTTTGGCCAACTTAGTTTCAGGCTTTACAGAGTCATCTGGTGACATCTCATTTTGTGTCACCAATAGATCTGATAATGGTATTTGATTTTCATGATTACACAAAGTATTCTCCTCTGCTTCACAACCCTTTTTATGTTGCACTGGCTCATTTTTCAAATCCTGAGGGATATTCTCCTCATCAGTAGACCTGTTCTTCTGTCTTGGTGGTGTTGAATAAATGTCAAAGTTTGTCTTGATGTTTTTTACCCCTGCACTATCATTTGCATGTTTTATTGGTTCATTTGATGAAGACAGCTGGTGTTTCTCATTACTGCAGCAGATGTTCTCATCTGCTGCCATGTCATGTGCATGTTTCACAAAATCTATTGAAGGTGTTAGATGCTTCAAACTCTGCTCAGACTTGTCTGCTCCTTGAAAGCTGGTATCATCCTCTAACAAAGGCAGATGGAGTGTTTGAGGTCTGTGAGCATTATTCTCATTCGAAGAATGATCCACTGTATCACTTGGTGTGAATAACTGTTCCTCCCCAGATTTATGCAGGACTTTTCTCTCTTCTCTCTCCCCTGTCTCCATCCTATCACTCTCATGCATCCTGTCATCACCTGATGACAATTCCTTATCACTTGTATGTTTGGAGACATTATATCTATCTTCCACATGTTTGTCTTGGCCCGAGACCAATTTGGTTGGTGGAGGAAACAGGTTCTCTTCCAGCACATCATTTCCCTGCTTTGTGGTATCATCTGAAGTTAGTGTTCGGTTCTTCTCCAAGGGTAAAAAGGGCTTTCTTACTAGACTGGTTTTATTTTCATGATTTCCAGGTTCCTTGGTTGCAAGTGAGAGATGATTGTCAAATCCCTGACACGTATTTGCCTCTTCAGCTGAAGAGCTTTCATTTTCTGCTACATGATTTGGAGACAGAACTTGGTTCTTAAAATCACATGCAGTTGTCTCCTCTGTCATTGTATCATTCCCACAGTTTGTCAGCTCACCTGAAGAGAGTGGTGGATGCTTCTCACAGCCATGACTGGCATGCTTATCTTCCACACCATCATCTCCCTGTCTTACCCGATCAATAGGAGGAAGGGCTGGTTGATTTCCATGAGTGTGATGGAGCCTTTGTTCTGCAATCCCACTCATCTGTGTTGGTAAAAGGGTTGAGGAGGGTGATGGCCATGCCTCAGCATCGGGCCAGGGCATTTCTTCTGCGGTAGCCTCTTCGCGGTGAATGAAAGATTTGGATGGCTTGTGACAGGTCTCCAGGCCAGTTAGGGCACTTCTGTGCAGATCATGATTGCTTGCATGATTCATATTTTCATTTGATGAAGAAAATTTGTCCTTCCCAAACTCTTCTGCAATATAGAACCTGTGCTTTACAGGGTCCTCTGGCAAAGGGCTTTGTGTTTTTTCCAAATGAAAAGAGCTATTCTCTTCTGCAGAATCAGGCTTCTGCTTCTGGCTCACATTTAAGGAGAGTGTGGGTTTGGCCTGATTTCCATCTGGATTTGACATGTCTGCATCAGAATTATCAAAGTTGCTTTGTAGGTTGGCCATTTGAGGAGGCTGTGGCTGCTTGGTTTTAGATTCATTTTGTATTTGATCGTTCGATGTTCTATTCTCCTCTTCCTTTTTAATTGGCACATCACTAACATTTTTGATAGAAGCAGAAAATATTTCGTCTTCGCTGTGATATTTTCCTCCTTCTTTGAATTCCTCAGAACAGCTGCCTCTTAAACCTGGTGCCTCTTTTTGGGCTGTTGGAGGCCTTTTGCCAGAAGCTGGTGTTAGACGACTTAGCTGTCGATTCTCCACTGGAGGATCAACTTCACAAGATGCTTGAACTCCTGGAGAGTGAAATGGCAGAATGTTTTCCAGTGCTTTCTGCTCAGGAAAACATTTTTGGTCTGCAAAGAAAGGATTCTCTTCTGGCTCTGTAAGCTCTGTGTCAGCTTCCTCTGAACTGCACAGGTACATAGTTATTTCAGGAATCTCATCTGTTTTAGTATCCTGAGGTCTTTGCAGATAGGGTCCTTCAACTGTGTTAGAGTAAGGCAAGTTAGAAGGTGGGCTGTCCTCCTTAACATGTTGCACACCGTTGGTAATCCCCAACAGTGGAGATGTATCGGGCTCAGCTGGTGTGTTATTATGGTCACTGTATAGACTACACTCAGGAAAGGGAGGAGTGCAGTCTGAAAGAGCTCTGGTTTTAGGGCTAGTAGAAGGTTTAAAGCTGGATCCTTGCTTTGTGGGATCTATATTAACCTCAGCACAGTTCTCTGCATCAGACATGATCATGGGTGCCACTGATAACTCTCCTTTGTCCTCCCTGCCCTGTGCTGCATCTGACGGTGTTTTGTTCTCACCAAGCTCTATGTTGGACCACTCCTCTTCCTTCAGTGGTATGTCATGACCGAAAGACTGCTTTGTGGCATTATTTTTCGACCAGCTCCAAGGACGGTTAATTTTGGTAGCGATGCTGAGTCTAGGCACTGGGACCGTGGAGCACACTAAATACTGTGACTCTGGACTGTTTATACCAGTGGCTGTCATCGCTGCCGTGCGCAGCACCCTGACCTCTGGCTTACGAATGGTTCTTCTGTTTGAGAAGTTTTTAGCCTTTTTCTCACCTTTGTGCAAGAGTGATGCTTTCACCTCTGCAGCTGAACACAGAGTGCTTTGTTCAAATTTCTCCTTCAGTTTGGACAGCACCGAACTCTTGTTGACTATTTTTGGCAAGCCACTCTTTGGTCCCTTTGTTTTCCAGCTTGGAGTATTCTCCTTGGCTTCTTTTTCTTCGGCAGCTAAAAATTTCTTCAGGATGTTCTTCACTGTGTTCTTCCCACTTGCACAGCTCCACCTGGCCCTCTCATTGGCTCTTGTCTCTGCATCCTCCTCTGCTGATTTTCCATCTCCTTTCCCATCTCTGCTTCTGTCCAGCTTGTTACCAGCCCTGCTCACCCACAGTTTCTCTTTAATGACCAATTTGCCAACTTCTCTTCTTTTCTTGGTGTGTGGCTCGCGATTGGTGTTCAGAAATCTGGATCGCAAGAGCTGAAATCTGGTTGGATACTGGCCCCTGTTTGGAACTGGACATGGCTGGTTATAACTCACCTTGTTTTCTTTACCTTCTGCCCATTTTGCCCTCTTTCTGCTGAGCTCTGGGTCGCCATCTGCAAGCTCGGTGACGTATAGCAGCAGGCTGCTGAGAACAGCAAAGGCTCCTTGCTCTGTTGCCATCCTATCAAGCTTCTTCTTCAGCACCAAAGGGTCTACCAGCATCTTATCACCTCCACAAAAGTGCGTGCTTTTTGTGCTGTGTAAAAGAAAACACAAATGTTCTTTTCAACTTATCAATATTGCTGTTACCTCCTTGCTTTGCTTTNAAAAAAAGCAAAAAAAAAACCCCCAAACTTCGATTTAGAACTTCTCAGGAGAGTTGTTGTTAGTGGCCTGTTAAAAAACATGCAAAGTGCTTTACGAGCTCTGTGAGCTGCGGTGTAGAAGGAGCACGCAGGGATTCACACAGTCCCACACAGCACTATTGTTTTTTTTCTTCTTTGTTTTTTGGCCAGCAGAAGCACTTAGGGGAGCAAGCAATCCTAGCGGGGGTGACTGCATCTTCTCTGTGCCGCTCCTCACTCATTTACTATTAACATGTCCTAATGAAAGGGCAAGATCAAAGGTGTGTTCCTCTCCTGACAGGTCAAGAGTAGGCAAAGACAAATACGATGATAATGCAATTAGCAGGAAAATGTAGTCCTGCCTCTGGGTTATAAAAACAAACTCAAACCACTAAAACAAAAGATTGAGTGGAATGAACATGCCACTGATAGTTTTTGCTATTGGTACGGGTTAGAAGCCAGTAGGTACTTTCCCAAAATTGAAAAAACTCCATAGGATTTGCACTATTTGCTTTTGACTGCATTCAAATCCCACATCAGGACTACACTCTTAAATCTGTCTTGTGAAAGTTCGTATGAGAATAACAAGCCTGGCAATGTCCCTTGATTATGGCCCACTTCAATCTGAAGGAAGAAGGTTGGTATGTTGGACATCCACTTGAGTTTGAAGAACCAGGCCTTTGGACAGCTGGGGATTTAGACAATGCTTTAATTGGTGTGGATCAGTTACTAAATAAAATACTGAACTCAGCACAAAAGCTGGAACATGAAGTCCATAACAATAGATTGGGCTGGGAGGAAAAACAAGAGGTGTCATCTTTCTGATATCATGAGAAGCTGGAAGGTTACTTCACTGTGCAGTGGAATAGCTACATGCAGAGAATGTAACCTGCATACAATGAGTGGATTAATTTTTTATGAGTAGAAGTGGAATAAAAATTTATTTAAATCGAGCCCACATGTGGAAAATTAAGAAAGACTGCAAAGAAGCTCATCCTTTAGGGAGTGTCAGCCTGGAAAGGTTGAGTTAAGCCCAGTTGTACCCTAGCAGCTGGGACCCCACAGACTCTGACAGAAATTGGACCTAAACCCTCACTGAAGTATTATGGAGACTGCAGAGTGGGGGTCTGGTCCTCATTCAGCCAGGTCATGACATTTGGATTCCACTTGGCTGCATTTCAAGTGCACATATTGAGAATTGCATCCCTCGGCAGTGGGATGAAGTTGTCATGTTAAATGGAAGAAGGTCTATTTATAATGGCTTGCAGATATTTTTAAAGGACAATAAAAGAAAAAAGTGTGACAACTGGCCTGTGCCTAGTGTGACAAACAATACTTTGTAGGGTTTGATTTGGAATAATCACATTTCACCACAGCACAGGTGCAGACTCCCACGTATATTATGCAGTAACCACTACTTTTTCCCTAGTGAATTGATCACAGACTAGGAGATGGCTCCCGTGTTACACCAAGATTCTCATTGTCACAACTGTGGGAATTTTCAGAATAAAGACAAAACCAGAATTCAGTATATAACTGGCTAAAAATATCCCAGTTCATTCTCCTTCCTATAGCTAATCTGCTGACATTTTGACTGAAAATTTGCTATGGCAGAAGACCTGACTGCTCCTCCATAAGAAGTACCTAATGTGTTCAGAAACACATGTGGAGCCATCAATCAGCATGATTTAGGTCTGTCTTTGCTCTCTTAGAAACAGCAGTGGAACAAGGTGCCCTTCTGGATTACTTTGGATACAGTAAATAACCACTGTAAAATAGGGACCTGTCCAGCTTTCAGTGAGGTCAGCATAGCCAAACTGCTACGGGTTGTGAAGCAAAGAACATCAGGCCCTTTCTTCAAGGAATATTCACGGTAATTAACCACTCAGGAACTATAAAATTTGGACACCTTCATTAAATTATATTACTGGTGAGCCCTGTTTAAGATTTTCCTTCTTCTTTGCATACTTATAGGATGCCATCTGGAATGCAGCATTTGTGGGAATACTGCATTGCCTTAAGTACCAAGACATGTTGCAGGGACTGAATATTTGATCCATATTCATTAGCAAGCAGAGGAAAATGAGCAAACAGCTATGGTACCTATTTACAGTGTCTTCAGTTCTTCCAAGATGACCTCAACTGCAAACCAGTGTCATGACCATGTAAATCAGAAATGTGTTCTGTGCAAGGGATGTGGTACAATTAAATTAATTACTGAGACCACCACAGAAAATGTAGGTAGTGATGTGTCTGTGTTGTCTCACTGGAAGACATCGTGCTTTCCACTTGGGGAAGTAGGTCAAAGTCAGAGGGTTTCTCAAGTTTGGGAGCATGACCATAATTTTCAATAGGTCAAGACATCATCCCTGATATTTATTCACCAAATTTCATCCTGCTGCTCTTGAACTGTGTGACCTGTCAATGCAATTAATAATAGTCACCAGTGAACTCTGGTTGCACCTGTACTTGGAAGGAACTGGTGTCATGGTCTAGTTGATTGAATAGGGCTGAGTGATAGGTTGGAATGGATGATCTTGGAGGTGTCTTCCAATCTGGTTGATTCTATGATTCTATGCACAGAGAGAATCCTACACCAGCCGAAGTCACTCCCCAGTGATGTGAGCTATCCCAGATGACAAAGCAAATCCTTGGGCTTCTTCCTGATACTGTGAAGTGGTTTAACATGGACTTTAGCCTTCATGCCTCTCTCCTTTCTTGGAGACATTTTAATGCGCGTGATGCATCCTTAATGTGCTGCTGGTTTCTGGAACTGCTACTGCATGGCTTAAAGTGCCTAGAACAGAGACCACTTGCACTTCAATATTTCCTGTCTTCTTGGGCCATGAATAAGTAAGATACACAGGCCAGACAGCTTAGTTATTTATTTATGGGTTCTTTGGCAGCACTTATCATGGCAGCATCGGAGTGGCAACAGCCTGATATGCTAACGGGCAGCAGTGCAACCCTATCCTACAGGCTGACCATTCCAGAAGGACCTCTGCAGTAGACACTGTGATGTTGCAGAGCAGAGGAGAGCTGCCATGCCACTGTGGAGGGAGAGGAGCCTACACTTTCCCCCAGCTCTGCCTGTACCAATGCTCTCCTGCGTTTCTGCTCTGCTAGGGGTCTGGAGGATGCAGCGTAGTGGGGATGGTGGCATCCCGTGGCATTTGCTGAAATTGTACATCTGCAGGTGTTTCTGGTTTACTCCTTCTGCTGTGGAGATTAGCAGGCCCTGTTTCTTGACCCTGAATTACATGCTAAATATCCAACCACCAAGTTGCACACTCTGGCAGCCTGAAGGACTAGCTGCTGTGGGATCAGTGCTCAGGACAGGAGGATGGGCAGGAGAGTCCCAAGCACTACAGAGACTTCATCAAAAGATGGGGAAAAAATTGGAAAATGCTGTCCAACTTGCAGACGAGCTGTAACATGGGAGGTGCTGTGTCCTGTAGGCCCTCTCATCCCTGGGCACCCTATCACTGCCCAACTTGTGTGGTATTTGACCCAACAACCTGCCCCTGGATAAGAAAGGCAACTGGGAGCAGCTCAGCCTGCTCAGGGTGATGCATGGACCTTTATAGTGTGTTTAATGAAGTGGTGGCCAACACTCATCTCAACAGGTGCAAAAGCCATGCTTTCTAGGTTGTCTTTGAGAATCACCTTTAAATGAGATTCTCTTATTTGCCTCTGAAAAAAAACCCATGGTTATCCCCAGCCTGGGTAGAAGGTAGAGTGGGAATAGTTACAAATGTTCTTCATTCTTTTGTGTGATTGTTTTTCTAAAGGAAGAGGAAAAGTCAAAATACTAGAAGAACTCCTACTTCATGCAGGATATATTTTCCCCTCTTCTCTACTGCTAAATGTATTATGGGTATGCTAGAGGCATCTTAAACTAGAAGGAATGTTTTTTAAAACTCTTGGTGTTCTGTTAAATCAAAAGCTACTGACACAAATGCTCCTTTTGGTTTAACCTATCTCCAAAGCAAACACAAAAGCACGTTGCAAAGCTGCCGAGAGAAAACATGCTAGAACAGCAGCGTGTGAAGCAGCCGATACCATGGAAAACCTTTTCATAAGGATATTGTCATGCAGGCTACTACTCATAACGACAGGGATCACCTGCTCCTCCTTCTGCCACATAACATCCCAGTGACGATTCCAGCAATTGCTTGCATGGAAAAAGGAGTAGGAAAGTACTTATGTATTTTTAGCTATCTGTTTAAAACGCAGTTCAGCAGCTGGAGAAAGACAGGAGAAACCAACACTCTGTAGGCAATCAGTCACAGTGGAGTTTAGAAATATAGACCTGTCTCTGGGCTTCTGAGGTTATACACAAGGTTAAACACTGGGGACAAATTCTGCACTTGCTTCTTCCATGTCGTTTCACTGAAGATTCCAGATTTGTGCCTGTGCTGCTGAGGAGGCATCAGAGTCTCCTTCACTGGAGTTTGTCTAATGCATGCAACTTTTAACTGAACCATAGTTTGTTGGTATTCTTGGGATAAAAAAAAATAGAAAAATAGAAAGGAAAATTTTAAATTATTTTAAAAGAAAGGGAAAAAAAGGAAAAAGGAAAAAGGGAG
>VWYK01016226.1:10905-28364 GCA_013399775.1 Semnornis frantzii | reverse complement strand
AAAGGGAGAGGAGAGGAGAGGAGAGGAGAGAGTGGAAAAGGACAACAGGAGTAAAGGGAAAAGGGAAAAAAAAAAAGAAAAGGGAAAAGAAAAAAACTAAACCAGTTGTAACTGTTTTCCTGCTGAGGTTTTTGTGGTGCTCAGACTTGTGAAATGTGTCACAGCCTGACTGCTGACCTGCTACAACTGCTTGAAGACCTCAGCCAAAAATTCTGATATTGATACAGCAACATATAATCTGCTAGATCTAAAAATAAAGAATGATGCTTAGAAAACAGTGTAAGATCAATTTATTTACAAATATTTCAGCCAGTTATATTTTTTTAAAAAGCTTTTGTTCTGAAAACCGAGGAAGAATAAAAGCATAAATCAGAAATTTTAGACACACTGATGATACGCTGTTATTTGAGAGTATTTTTAGTGTTGGCTTTTCCTTTTCTGGAAGCTTCTAATGTAACAATACCTTGCACCACAGTGCTGATGCGGGGATCAGTGGTTCATTAAAAGCTAATCCGTGAGACATTAGGTTTACAAGTGTCACAGACACATTAGATTGGAGAATAAGGAGGAACACAGTGGTGAAAGGATTGTAAAATACACAGAGCATATCCACATAAGTGGCTACTACCATTAGTTCTGCAGGAAAGCATTAGTTCTGAAAATTAATTTCATATATAATTGTTGGTCACAGCTGTTTAGAAAGTGGTATTATAGCAAGTTAGACTGAAATCAGTCAAAAGAAGTTTTATTTGTTCGTCTCCATTTAAGCTTATCTCACTGGTTTAAGCAGCACTCTTTATACTCAAAAATCTCTACATCTGTAAAAAAAATCCACAAAGACCATAAATATCTAATAAGTCTTGAACAATTTAGCTATCTTTGCTTGCACACAATCTACATACGTCCTTTTAGACTAGCTCTTGCCTAATTAATTTTCTATGGACATCAATCAGTTATCTACAGGGTCTGATATAGTCTTTATAGAAAGAGAAAATGGCAGAAACTGCTTTACTTTTCCTCCATGGATAGACGATAAAGATTCTCGCCCAAGTACTCGAGCCTCTCCCGTTGTTCCAGGTCCTGGTACAAGCCTTTGGGGACCTTGCTCAGGCCATAAACCAGGCCATACAGGCAAGCAGCAATAGACCCAGTAGCTGCGCTTTCACCTGCAAGTTTAAGCACAATTGCAACGGTCTCTCAGTGCCACCTTTGCATACACAACGAAAAGCTTCACTGTGCAGAGGAGGAAACAAGAAGCCACTGATGGAGCATGGTATGGGCATGTCAGGTGGGTCAGTCCTAATCCATTGTCCTGCCTCTGGCAGTGCAGTTGAGGATGAATGCCCCAGAAAGATCCCAGAAAGGATGGGCACCAAGGCAGGCACACGGTAACGCCTCTGGGCTAGGTGTTTATTTGGTTTGGCAAAACCCCACTCCAACACAACAATCCTTGCAAGCAGCTTCCTTCGTCAGGGAAAAGGAAGGAAGATTAATTGCAGGGGGCCTTGTGACACCGATAGTGTCCCTTTTTTCCTTACAGCACATTTAATTTAAAATACCTAGCTGTGGTGACTAGAACCAATGCCCCACACAGTGCACTCAGGTTCATGCCAACCAGGCTCTGCAGCAAGGGTCTGTGAGTGCTCGCCGCTGCGTCAGGGCATTGAGCAACCCAGAGCCTCAGCGAAGGGCTCACACCAAGCAGGGAGGGCTAGCGTCTTTCGCCCTGCAGCTATCCCGTGCTTCTCAAAAGCCCATCAGGATGTGACTGCCAACGAAACGGTTATCTCTTGCAAAGCTGTAAAAGTAATTAATTGTGTCCCTATAAGTGCTAGATTTTATCTTCCTGCTGCTTGATTAGGTGCTGCATTATTTTTTCCCCTTATTTGGTTTCAGTATGTGCAGCTAAAAGGTTGCCTTGCCAAAGGCACTCACTTTTGGTGAGGGAATATATTAGCTCTTTACAAATCAAATAGAATCATAAAATGGTTTGGGTTGGAAGAGACCTTTAAAGGCCATCCAGTCCAACCTACCTGCAATAACCAGAGACTTCTATAACTGGATCAGGATGCTCAGAGTCCTGTCCAACCTCACCAAAAAAAAAAAATCTTCCTTATATCTAGTCTAAATATACCCTCTTTTAGTTTAAAGCCATTATGCCTTGTCCTGTCACAACAGTCTCCATCTTCCTTATAGCGCTCCTTTAAGTACCAAAAGGCCACAGTAAAGTCTCTCTGGAGCCTATGCTTCTCCAGGCTGAACAACCCCAACTCTCTCAGCCTTTCATTATAGAAAAGTTGTTCCATCCCCCGATTATCCTTGTGGCCTTCCTCTACACTTAAAGGTCCATATCTTCTGTGGAGGACTCCAGCACAAAGCTGCACTGCATTTTCTTCTCATGCACCTCTAGTGAAACCATGAGATATAGACGGAGCAACATTTGAAAAGCACCATAAATGGTTTGTTTGGCTGGTAAAGCCAGGAATGCAGATATAACAGGTAATGTGGCAGACTGGCCAACAGTGGCAGCTGACAGCCGGGATTTCTCTCTCCTATCCCAACTGACAGAGCAGGGGTTAGGAGGCATAGGGGTTTCTCACCTCCGTGGAACATGGAGCGATTGCAGAGCTCTGTCCAGTCCCCACCGCAGCCCAGCAGGGCATCGTAGGCAATCATGGGGGCATCGTGGCCCCGTCTCCCACCTCTACCTTCGGAGCTCCACCTCCTGTATGTCTGCAGAAGAGAAGCGGTGTCAGGGTAGAGCATTGGAAATGGGGATGTGGGCTACACAGCTTCACCAGGGTGGCTTCTCCCCTGCTAGCTGGAAATAGGTCATCTTGCAGGGCAAGGGTGGTAGGCAGCTGCATTGCCTGCACTGCTGGCTGTTGCATGGGGTGATCCAGCATGACGGCAGCTACTGCAGCCTAGGTGATGTCTGAGGTGCAGGTATAAACCTGTGTCCCAGCTTAAAGGATGCAGGTTGATTTACGCAAGTCAAGAATCCAAAAAGTAGATTAAGATAGATTTGAAATCTAGGAATCTCTTATTATTAAAAAAAAGACAGAGTTGGTAAGGATTTACTTTGTCAGTCCTCTTGCTGCCATGGACACACTCTCAACTTCCCTTGTGACAAATTTTGCAAATGTTTCAGTTATCCAAGTTTCACATGGGATGCGAAAAAGTTCTGACTCAGTAATTTCTTCAGGGGCTCAGTTTGAAACTAGTCCTCTTCTCTGACTTTTTCTTGCCAAGTCTTTTCTTTCCTCTTCTTGTTGAACAAAAGGAAAAATAATTCACAAATGTAAGAAACATTTCTCCCCCTGGGAGAAGAAAGGGAGAAAATAGGCAAACCTAAAAATACAGTGAGGTTTGCAAATCAGATTTTCTCTAGAGGAGGTGGCTTCAGAACTCACTTTTTCCTACCCCAAACTCCAAATTAGTATTGATAAATTTATAAGGGGAAAAAAAAGAAGTCTCCCTTTAAGGAAAACTGGCAGCTTTATTTCCTGAAGTTGAAGTTACACGATGCTAAGTTGAATTGTTGCTGGTTCTTGGCTCCTGCAACGTGTATGAAAGGTTTGCATTTCTGTCTATTCACTTTCACTTCAGTTATTATGTACTTGGCTGTGGTTTATCTACATACACATCAAATGGGACGGAGTTAGACTACAGCTTCACTCTGCTGCATTCTGGGTTTTGTGGCTTTTCCTTTTTTTTTTTGGAACGTGGAGAGCATATTTATCTCTGTATGCTTTCCTCTGCCACACACAAACTTTCCAATCTTACTGCTGCAGTCTGGGTCCTAGTTAGGTGGTGCTGACACATGTAATACTACCAAAGGGAAGAGAACCAAGCGTGAAGGTGCTATTCTGGGTGCACAGGCCAGCAGCTCAAATGTCAGTCCATTTAGTCCTTAGGATAATGGATGCTCTGCAAAGATCTGATACCATCTCACCTTGCTGAAATAACTTTATATTAGGGATAGCTGTCCTTAGGACAGAGCCTGGTGGGAGTTAACTGCACCAAAGCAGCATTTCTCAAGCTTTTAAAAAAGTGCAGCCTCCTTTCAACTTTGTGCAGCTCTGCCACGTGGCACCAGCTCAGATTCCCTAGGGCAGGCGAGCAGGCAGGCCAGGACCAGCAGCACTGAGTGCATGGACAGGGCTGTCAACACGCACTCCCTCCTGCTGAAGGCACTGAGCTGCTGCCAAGCCCTGGAGGTAATTCACACATCCCCTCCATGCGGTAAACACCGGTAGTCACAGCTGCTTCTGACTTCCTCACCCTCCAGGAGCTGACCTGCTGCTGGCTACCATTCCCTTTACACCCGTTTTATTTCTCTTTCTGTGTCCTTTCACACTGATGGTTTAAGCAACTCAATTTTAGGGGGATGAGATCCTCAGTGTCCAATTGACCTGGATGATTTTGGTCTGGTTCCTCTCTCATTTTGTTGCACACCATGTCCAGCACTGGAAAGCGAGCAGGACAAGCAATTTGTTTGCAGAAAGAAGGCTGATCCCAAGTGCAGTGCAATTTCTGTCTATGCACATGTTCCAAACATGTATCACTGGTAAATATATTGTTATGCTATGTACATTAAAGAGAGGTTAGTTTGTCTTTTATCCCCACATTTCTAGTTCTCTACAAATTTGAGCTGTATAACTGCTTTACAAAATGTGGCATAGCATTTTGAGGTGCAATTTTTTTTTTTTTATTTTTTTTTTAGAGAAGGAAATTGCCTTTGCCTCATACTTGGATCAAAGCCGTGCTTGAGGGCTCCACTTTCGCATCTCCTGGAGCTGGTATGTGCCTGCAGAGAGGTGTGCCTAACTTGAATGGGAACATGCATACAGTGGCCAGCTGGTAAGAGTGGTGCTACGTACTGGTGCTTTATTAATTCCTCATAGAAGAACAAACAGTTATACCTCCAGATAAGTGGCCAATTAGTTTGGAAGGGAGTGCAAAGGGAAGCACTCTTGGGAAAAAGTCAGTCAAGGTGGTTACCTTCTCCTTATTTATTCTTTCTGTGGCTCACAAGCATGCTCAAGATTTTAAGCAAGTTAAGCCCCAGCTTCTGTCAGGCTGTGATCACTGGTTAGTGGTGGAGTCTGAGGGTCAAGCAATATTTCCCTTTCTTGCAAGTGAAAATGAACAGCTCAACAGGCCAGACCTATTGGTCTTGGGCAATGCAGGTGAATTTTGTTTCTACATTAGGAATCCATGCAGCTGTTGCTTGAGTTAATCACGGGAAAATACTGTTTGGTTTAATGTCTCCTAAAGCTCTATTAAGACACTCATGGAACTGGAAGGAACAAAGAACTAGTAACAAATCCATGGCACCGAGTTAATAAAATGAAACTGGAAGGACATTTATTCTTTATGTTTAGAGTGAGCAATTCATTATTATCAATAGTGAATGCATCTATTGGCATCTATGTATGTATGTATGTATATCACCTATCTATTTATCTATCTATCTTTTGCTGCATAGATGAGCACCTATAAATACAGAAAGCGAATTCTCAGAATAGAATTGTGCTTTGATAGTCTGGAAAAAAAGGTTTGATTTATGGGAAAAGGTGCTAAGAGCCACATACTTGTTGCTTAGCTGCTAAGTGGAGACCTTTGAAAGGTGCCAGCACATAACAGAAAGCTGTAAACGCCAGGGAAGAAGATACATTATTTCTCTGGAGTTAAACAGATATAACCAGAAGTCATAAGGCAAAGGAAAGATCATGTATGCTGTAAAATAGTATCTTGTGGGACGTGGTGAAACACCATCTCTTCAGACACTTAAAACTAGCTTAGGCACAGTGCATGTTGGCAAAGAATTGCTTAGGACAGCTGTCTTCTGTTCAAAGGACCATAACCAAGTCCAGACCTTTGCACCCAGTGAGATTTCTGTAGGACTCAGGCCACAGCTTCATATGGCTTTAATGAGGACCTTTGGTGAGACGCTTGCATTTTCCATCCTTAAATATCTTTGGCTTCTGTTTTCTACCTGCTTTAGGCATCAACATATCTGACCATTAAAGTTGCCCCTCTGCGCTGTTTCCTCCCATTGCAGCAATCTCAGGACCAGTGGCAACTGTTTTTCTGCTCTAACACATAAATGAGCCAAGGATAGGATTTGTCTTTACTTTCTTGAAATTTTAGAAAAAAGAAACAACTTCCTGACTGCTCTGGCACTGGAAAAATACTGGCATGTCCCATTGAAAATACCTCTTTGTTCAGAGCCTTTCTGAGTGATTTCTGAATTTCAAGTTACCTTTTCTCTCTCTTCTGCATCATAGTTGTCCGGGAAAACAGGTTTATTCTGGTTTTCCTCATTGATTTCTCTCTCCTCCAAATAAAACTGCCACTTGGCTTCGAAGTAAAACCAGTGCTCCTGATATTCTAAATGTAAAAACAAATGACTGATGTGATATTTCATCTTGGCAACATTTTCAACTCTAATAGTTTTTAAAGAAAATTGCAGTATTGGCTGACCTGAAAAACGAGGTATTCTACAATGCTGTGCATTATACAGGCCTATGTACTACATAGACATTTTAATATGGAGTGGAATAGCTAATTGGGAAATGTGAAGAAAATATTTTCAGAATCCTGTGCTATTTTTATGGTTTGTTAAAATTAAATTAGGAATAATCAGGATGGGATTTTTAAAGAACTTACTGAGGACACTCCAAGGAAAAAGTAAGTGCCAACAAAAAGAGAAAGAAAAAACCCCTTAATTTTATGCCAATTTTTGTATTCTTTTACCGTGATTAAAGAATGTCTAAAAATGCTTTCAGGCCTAAATCCAAATTGCTTCCCACCTCAGTTACCAGCTTTTAACCATACAGTTTCTCCGGTATTTCTGTTCTGTTTTCACAGTATTTCTACATGAGCTTTCAGGAAAAGGCAGATAAGAAAGTGCAAAATTCCCATTTTTATATATTGTGATAAACGGCATGCACATTTGCTATATGTACCCATAGAAATAGGCCTTTCTTATAACCACATCTTTCTCCTTTTTTTTCTGTTGCTTTAGAAGGAACATCTCTAATCACATGTGACATAGTGCATGCAAATAATCTTATTAAATTCAGTTTATTTTCAAGCCAGAGCTCTGTTTCAATGTTTTTAGAAAGCCTTAAAAAGGTGCATAAGTCACACTGACCAGTTAAGCACATGTGAGTGCATTTATCTGCAGTGAAACCCTGCCAGGAGAACAATGGGGTAAGGATTAGAAATAAGTGAGATGGGCCAGATGGCTAAGTATGCCAAGGCAAACCACCAATTCATTATGGGACCATTTGTATACAGCTTAAACCCACCCCCACCAATTTGTTATGGGACCACCATTATACGGTTTAAACAAAACTAAGTATTGTCACTTTTTCCATGTCTTTGTCCTTTGGTTGCTCAGTTGTGTGCTGCAAATGGCTGAGGAACACATACACAACCAAACTGTTTCTCTGAAGCATCCTTCAGAGAAGCTGGTTTTGCTTCTTCTTCTGAAATGTCATACAGGTGACTCCCTTGGACAGCCCAGATCTTTAAAGCAGTTCAGCATCGTGTGAACACATTCAAGCTGCCTCGTAGGACCTCATACTTCCACTAGGTTGCCGGTTCCCCAGCCCGGGACTGGGATGAGATTTCAACCATGTGGCACTACACACCCGGGAATGCTCAGCTGCCCTTTTGCTGTGTTCATGTCCTGATTTTGCTTGATTACATAGAAACCACTCGACAGAACCCTACAAAAAAGGGGGGTATTTAGAAAAACAGAGTAAAAGAGCACTCACAACCATCAGACCAAGGAGAGTGTCTTGAGGGAAAAAAAGTCATGCAAAATGTAGTTGGCTGAAATAAACTATATCAATTCCAGCAGCTAGTTAAAAGACTGCTTTTAGGACCTGACAGATTTCTTTCTTTGTGGATTTTTTTTTTCCCTCCTATTTCCCCTGTGACTATAAAAGCCTCAAAAACTTATGTTTTCTGTATAACACCTCAAAAAAACAAAGAGATGTGATTATTCCAATGCACAGACTCAGAATTAAAGGGATCAGGCAGTTGCAGGAACCTTCCATGCTGTCAGGTCTGGAGAGGCTCTACCCTATCCCTTCAGCTCAGTGGTCACATTCAGGTCGATGGGACTCTCTGGCAAGTAATTGCAACTGAATGTCAGAGAGGGGTGTGCAATGGAGCCCTCTGCAACTGAACACTGTGTTTGTTATCCATAGGGGATAATACAGCTAAAAAAGGTTTTTCTAAAACTGGAGGTCTGTCTTTAGCAGGATTTCTTTGCAGTGCATCTCACCAGCCAAGGAGCTTAGTCTTAATGCAGGAGACTTTTTCCCGTTACCGAAATAGGATGAAGCTCAACAATACGGGCACTAGCCAGAGAGCATGCCTCAAGAGTCCAATGTGCATACCTCCACGCCGAGGGGTTCTGCTAGGGTGGAGTGACAAGGACCTGCTGCAAAGTCACTCAGAGAGGAACTCACTCACGCTAATCCTGCACCTGCTCCTCATAGGTCTCAGCTAAAAAAATCCTGGTGTGCGATGAGGTGCAAACGAAAATGTGGGCTCTCTCGGAAAGGCCCCCTGGTGTTCCTTTCAGATTTTAAAGTGGCAGCTTTCCTTCTCGGTTAAATCTCCGTGCTCTTGAGTAAAAATTTCCATTTAATTCAATCCTTCTCAACAGCCATCCCTTGAGTTTGACAGAAAAATCTCTTTCCTTAATGTTTTATCGTAATGATATTCTTCTGTTTGTGGCAAGTCTCACTGTTACAAACACATCACTCCCTGGCAAGGGAGGACTAAAATGCCTTTGCCTCAAGGATCATATATATTAGTAAAGTAGCAATATCAAGTTCAGTGCTGGCATTATGCTCAGTTGTTTTAAAACAAGGATACAACGGGTTGTATCTTGAGTATCTGTTCAGAAAAGCAGCAAGTCAAACCTGAGTTTGTGGTCAAAAGCTAACTCTTGGTCAGGAGGCACCTCTAGGTGAGCTTTTCTTGGTGAAATAAAGCATGCCAGTGGGTTTTCTAATGAAAAACATCTGAGTGCTGTAATTGATGGAAGAGGCCTGAATAATTCATATCACAGCAGTCAGTTTGCCTAATAATCTGCTAAATACAAGTTCTTTCCTCTCTCCTGCCCAGCAATCTTTGAAGACCTGCTAAAAATAAAATCATGCAGTAGGGCATTATTATTTCTCTTTGTATTTTTGCTACCGATCTACCAGGCAATGAACAAAGGGTTGAAGAAAGCAGCATCACCTGCAGAGAGTTTACAGTCTGAGCAGGGAAAGCAAGAGGACGGCCTATGTGGAGGGCAGAGAGGTGAAAGCAGCAAAATGGAGAGATGGGTGAATGATGTTTCTTCAGTGTCTTTCTAGTTGAACACATTTTAAGAAAATGGCCCTTGATTCAGAGAGGTTACCTGCCATGTGGCGAATGGTCTTCTTGCAGTATTCTTCAGCCATGGGCACAACCTTCATCATCTCTCTTCCCCACTGAACAAGGGGTTTTCCTTGTATTGCATATGCCACAAAGAGAGCTGTGCATAGGGACCCTAGAAAGCCTGGAATTCATAGATGACAATCATTATAACGATTATAATAATCCATAGATAACAATGCACGCTTTGTGCTTGTCGCATCTATGTCATGTCCCTTGTAGAATTTAGTGGAATGCCTCATGACTGCAGGATAGCTTTATGAATACACATAACCCATCTCTGCCTGTTTGCAGGCTGGATTGTGGCATGTTGAGATTCTTGGCTAAATCATGGTGCCTGTTGGTTTGTGACCTATTTTACACGGAAGGAGCTTCTTTTCTTAACGGTGTAATGTGACAGAAACTGAGGTAGGTGTCAAAAATAAATGTAATCCACTAATGTCATACTGAAAATCTTGTAATTGAAGTCACATGAAATAACTGACTTGAGCAAAGTGATTCAATTACAAGCTATGTCACCTTGCCTACAGAGTCATCCAGCCCAAGGGCTGTGTCTGTTAGACCTAGCACTATTTCTGACTCATTTTATTCTAAGGAGACATGTCAATCTTGCACAATTCCTTCTACCTTTTAAGGGGACAAGTCCATGTCCCTTCACAAGGAAGAGGCAATTGTCCAAGCAAGGCTCTAACTGTCTAGGTTAAGTCTAACTGCCTAGGTCCTAGGTCTTACACTTCAGATACAAATATGCTAAAGATGAACTTTCCATTAACAGGCACTTAAAGCTTCCATGATGTCAGAAATAGAGGTGCTTGTTTCTCATATTTGATTGTGCTCTTGGCATTTTGTGAAAGGCAATAAACCCAACCCCCTACCACATACAAAAGGAGGTTAAGAAAACAACTGAGCCCTAGGTGACCAAAATACTGATGTGATTGCTTGTCTCAGTGCATGGGTCCAAAAGTGTTCATTCATGCATAGAGGTGAGCATGAACTTTACATGTTTTGCTGAAGGTAAACTCAAATAATTTTAGGAGGTTACAAGTCCCGATGAAACAATCACTCCTTTCTTCTGTAAGACCTGCAGCACTGGGTCAGACCAAAGGGATAACCAACCCAGGATCCAATAGATGCTTTCAGAAAGAAGAAAACATCATGTAGAGCCAGATCCAAGGGTCTCACTCAAACAGACAGCATCTCACTCAGCTGCTGTAAAGATCCTTCAATGTCAGTTCAGCATGAGGGTGGCAACAGAAAGCTTAGAGGGTGAAGCAAAGGGCTAGCAAGGGGCTATGATGGTGATAAAGAGGAATGGGGAGGCTGCTACCTACCCAGAAGGATTTAGGGGTGCTAGCAGCCTCTTCCTACTTGCTCTCCAAGTAGTGCTCTCCCTATTCCTATTGCCCTGCTCCCTCTACTCCTGCCAGCCCTCATCTATCCTACACCTCACTGGAGAAGAAAGCGAGCCCCAGTATAATGCCAGCACAGAGTGACCCTAGGTGGTTTGCCTCCTCTGCTTGCTAGAGCCTCTGGAGTAACACAGAGGCAGTTTTAATTACTTAGCTTGATTGCTTTTAACAGCATCAGCCTTTTTTGTCTACTTGCCTGATCCCTTTTGAATTCAAGTGTATCTGTGGTCTCTGCAGCTGCCTAAAGCAGAAGGGTCTGTGGCTTAGCCATGCACAGCACAGGGAAGTATTTGCTTTGACTGCTTGTCTCAGTCCTGACTCATATGTGTCAGTTGGGTTTTCCTTGTCTCTCATTTAAAGGAATGAAAACCAACACCTTCTTTTCACCTTTCAGGTGGCCCTTTCACCCCTCTCATCTATACCTCCCCAACATCCCACTTTCCTCTTTGCCTAGCTGAAAGCTCCTGGATAGAATTCCTCCTTGTATGGAAGGTGTTTGATGACTTGAATACTCCTTGCTGATGTTTTCTGGCTCTAGCAAGTAACTTCTGAGGAGAGCGATCCAGAACTGCAGTCAGTCCTCTTGCTGTTAATGGACCAGATCCTTTATATATTAGCTAAATTATGTTTTTTCCTTTCCTTTGAATTCTTTCCCTCTAATTTTATGCCATTTTGATGCCCTCCCTGATCACTTCAGAGCACCGAGTGTGTTGAACATGTCACCATTCATTATGGTTGTATTCACTGCTGTTTAATAGAGACAGAATGAATATACACTTACAAAGCATAATATTATCAGAGTGACAGACCTGAATATTCAGACCAACATTAAATCTTCTTGCTTATTAATTTTTAAGAAAATGTTTCAGATTGTGTCCAGGTAAGTGGAGGCAGAGTTTATGGCTTTCTACCTTTACCTACAACGACTGGATATGACAAAACCTGTCAAGAGAAAAATGTTTTTATACCCTGAACCATAACCTTGCATGATGAAAGTGAGTCATCTGGATGTATATGAATCCTAACATTTGATCAGGGCATGTGACACAAGTGTGCTTTGGACAAGACAGACCGTGTTTAGTTTCTGGGATTTTAGGAGAGAAACCTCCCAGTCTCAGACTGTCTTCTACACAACACAGAAGAAAATATATAAGCCTCTGCAAATAGTGTATACATGAATATACTTTCTAAACAAAATTCAAACCAAGGCTGTGGAGTTTGAAGAGCAAAAGCAGAATTCCCAAGAGAGTCTCTGCAGAAATGAGAAGCAGCCTTAGAGACTTGAAGCAGGCTGTGATAGGTCAGCAGACATTACCTGTGGGATGGTTGTGAGTCATTCGTCCGCATTCAATGCTCACTTCGATAAGAGACTCCAGCCTTTCTGGCTTCCAGTATCGCATCCCTAAGCACATGGCTTTTGTGGATGCTCCAAATCCAGAACCTGAAGCAGAAAGATAACACCAAGCATTTAAAAGGAGACTAAAGATACACAAATATGCTGATAAAATGTGAAACGGGTAGGTTCTCTCTATTGAACTCCTGTGTGGGAGTTCCTCGGTGAATGGGAAATTAGCATGCAAAGGGAGTTACAAAAGTTTTGAAAGTTTCTTGTGAGGAATTTTGCTTCCATGCAGTCATTCTGGTTTTATAGGCATATTCCAATATTCTCAAGAGCTGTGAAGAATGTAGTGGGTTCAGAGAGCTATGTGCTCTCTTGTACACAGCACTTGTTCAATTCAAACCCTCACACCACCCTTACTCATTCTTGGCTGACACTCCTGTTTTGTTTGCTCCAGATGCCAGCACTAGAAGCAGAAGTTTGAGAATCAGGTACACTTTTACTACGTCCTTATTTTAGTAGTCCCTGTGCTCAAAGCATGCCATTAGAACACTTGGTATGAGCATCTTTCATCCTAGAAACCCCCACTAGTGGTGGTAGTTCAGAGAAATAATGTATCCAAAAAGAAACGAAAGACTGCAGAGCAAAATCTTCCAAAGTTACGCAATGTCAGAATGGAGATTTCTTGTGCCTCTGTGTGTGTGCTCATTATGGTGAAGCCTGGACTTACTGAGCCTGGTCTTGGGAATTTCTGCTTTGCGCAGCATGGACTTTATTTATTGAACAGCTAATTTAGCACTTTTTTTAATCCTCAGCATTGAGTGCACAATCCCAGGTGTTCAACTTTTAAACACGTAATTGAATGGAGACTTAAATTTACTAATGAGCTTTTCTGCAGTACTTATCACAATAATATCAGGATTCCATGGAAGTTTTAATGAGCTTATATTCACAAGGTACCAGTGAGGTGATTATCTCCTCTTTGCAGTGGGTGAGCCAATGCCCCTCCCCAAAAGCATTAACTCATTGCAGGCACCCAGCCTGAGATGGATAGGTATTGATTTCTCCAAGTACTTGGCATTTTTCAGCACTGTATTTGCTCAATCACACTTCTCAGTGACCTTGGGTAAAGCTAAGAGCAATCTGCATTTCTCCACTTGGTCCCTGGAAGATAAGGGGTGTATTTATGCCATCTAATTTTAGCCTCTGTAGAACCTGCATTAAAAGCACAGTCTCCCTGTCTTTTCCAGTCAGGCAGCAGGGAGGAAGGTTATATCTCTGTTAACCTGTACAGCAGTGCAGTAGAAACAATTCAGGGGGCAGAGTAAATTGAAACAGCAGATGCCATCGAGCTGGAGTTGGGGTTTTTAGTCACTTATCTCAAGAAGCCCTCAGTTGCTCCCCTGTGCTGTGCCCATTGTGGGTGCAGAGCATCACAGACTCCCTTGGAGCGCTCCTTGCCATTTATTGTTATCCCAAGTGGCTCCAGCTCAGGTGTCCTGAAATCATGAGTTTGACCAAAGCATAGTAGTAAGGGTGGCAGGAAGATTTATTTCATGCTAAACTGAAGCCTGAGTCAAACATAAGTTACCCTTTGGCATCTCCATGTGCAATACAGACCAACCAGGATCTTAATTTCTCTGTTGAGACAAAACCTCTTCCCCTTGGGACAACAGCTATCCTGAGTGAGCACCCTGGTTAAGTGATCTAATCAGGTTAGCTGAAGAAATTTCTTTCTTTCCTCATCAGAGGCTAAAGTGCAAAATTTGTGTGCATCAACTGTTCCAGAAAAGGCAAAGTACCTGATAAATATGACAAGAAAGACTTTTGTGAAATAGTATTTTATTCCCTGCAAGCTTAGAGCTTGCTTCTTTATCCCTTCCTAGCCTTCCTGATAACAGTGAAAAGGGCATTTTCCAGAACACCTATGACCACTGCTCCTGAGGAAAAGGCTGGATACTTATAGAATCATAGAATGGTAAAGTTGGAAGGGACCTCAAGGATCATCAGGTTCCAACCCCCTGCCATAGGCAAGGACAGCTCCCACTAGCACAGGTCACTCAAGGCCTCATCCAACCTGGCCTTGAACACCTCCAGGGAGGGAGCAGTCACAACCTCCCTGGGCAAAGTGTTCCAGTGCCTCACCACCCTCACTGTAAAGAACTTCCTCCTAACATCTAGTCTAAATCTCCCCTCTGCCAGTTTAAACCCATTGCCCCTCATCCTGTCATTACAAGACCTTGTAAATAGTCCCTTCCCAACCTTCTTGTAGGCCCCCTTCAGATACTGGAAGGCTACTATAAGGTCTCCTGGAAGCCTTCTCTTCTCCAGGCTGCATGAGCCCCAACTCTTGTAGCCTGTTCTCATAGCAGCACTGCTTGATTGTCTTGCAATTGGTGTGTTTGCTCCTTGTCTTATATATGCTGCAGTTGTAGTGGTTGGTTATTAAGGAGTCAGGAGCAGATAAAACTGCCTACCCCACAAAACACATAGAAAACATGAGGAAGAATCAGAAAATAAATTCGGTCTTCCACAGAACCAGTCAGCTTAACTGGGAGAAAATACCTCCTCTGGCCAGACTCTCCATTAAACTGTCTGCTGCCATAAAGCGAAGTCTTCACCACTCTGCAGCCTTGGTGCCTCCAAAGGACACAAAGTGTACCACGCCACACAGAGGTACTCTCCCAGCATATCCAGGACAGAGGACAAACTACAGTAATCTGACTGCTGGTCTGAAGGAGCTTGTCTGCAACTTCATTGTGTCCCTCCAGTCTAGGAAATTTTATTAAAACCTTCTGCAGAATCAGACAAGCAAACTCGATAACAGGAATTTCCATCACATGGAGTAACATTATGCCTAGGCAAGGCTTCAGCGGATTAGCAGCTGTTAGCTCCTGTGTCTTAGCATCTACCACTTGAATCAATGAGGTAAGAGATGAGACTAGCCCATGCAACAGGTGAGACACATGTAGGAACATAAGTACTGTCCTTCACTCTCAGACCAAAGGTTGACCTGGTTAATGGGGAGGATACTTAAGAAAAATAACAGTATAGGGATGTTACCCCTTTGTATTGATAAAGTTGCTGAGAATTTGTCTCCTTGACCCAGGAGGCAATTGGCTGTTCATCTTTCTGCTTAATAACCTTGGAATTTCCTTGAGTGAATTTGCCTAGCTGTTTTCTGAACTGTAACATCCGCAAACTGGTATTGGAAAGTAGTTGTGCAGTTTAATTAGGTGTTGCATGAAGAAGTCTTTCCTTTTTGCTTGCTTCCCAATTTCCTGTGCTGGAGGAGACAGTTTTCTCCATTTCTACTTGTATTCTCCAAGCTATCTATCACTCTACAACTCTCTATTAGACTGCCTCAGACATCACAGCCTACAGAAGCAGGTTTTTACTAATCCAACCATCTTTTCTTTCTAGCACTCTTACATTATTTTGAGGGAAGGGAGAGTCCAGGTTACATATAGTAACCAAGAAACAGAGGCCACAGATTTATACAGTGGTGCAAATATGTTTTGCTTCATTCTCTGTTTCTTCGCCAGTCATTTCTAATAGTCTGTTTGCTTTCTGGCTCTTACTGAGCACTGAAGCAATGCTCTTGTAGAACTACTGTAGTTCCCCAGTCCCTTCTCTGAATGGTAACTGAATCAGCAACAGAAACTAAGCGCATAAAATTATGTACACGTATGACTTTTCACTTACCTGCACTGCATTTGGTTCTGCTACTGTGCCACACACTCATTCATCATTGCGAGCATCTTCTACAACTATGCACAATATTATCTTTGACTTGGCTGACCCACTGTGCATTTGCATGTCCAGGTAGTTTGTGGGCATATTGCACAATAGAGGCCCAACACAGGTACTTTTTGCTATGGAGAAGACAGACTTCAATCTCCTGCTCTTCATTTAGTGTCTTTTAACCTGTTCTCTGTGCTCAGGTGAACCTTTCTGCCATCGTGTAGCACTCAGTGCACCATCACTTTAATGCCTTTGGTGAGGGAACTTTTTGACAGCCTTTTGGAAATCCTAACATTTTCCCAGTATGTCCTTTTTGCTCTTGTTTCTTCGCTACTTCATGACTCTTCTGATAGAATTCTGAGGTGTGACTTCTTGTCACAAAAGCTTTGTTGAGGCTTTCCTCTTACATCATTTTCATTCATGCACTACCTTATTCTCTTTTACCATGTAATACCTCAGTAATACCTTTTCTTCACTCCACCTCTGTAGAATAATAATCAGCTTAATGGTTGCTAAGCCCCGAAGAGGATGTCTGTTTTGTGACTACAGACTGTTCTGCATGAGAACTTAGAGCCTGGCACCTTTATTTCCTATCTGGCCACGGCTTATCCTCATTGTTTCTTTTCCCAAAGTTTATGCATTTAACTCACACTTTCCTGATGCTCCTCTACCAATGCCACTGTTGTCAAGTGCTGCTAAGAAGCTCAGCAGCTATTTCACTAGCTACAGATAAAGACTTGCTTTGATGGTACAGCCTCAGTCTGAAATAGACACACAGTACAGATAGAACCAAGCTGCCACTTGACAGGCTTTTCCTGGTGGCTCTGAAGGCACAGCTCTAGTTCAAGGGGTACCACCTTTTTCAGATGTTGGTTTGAGCTCTTAAACATCAGCAATCCTTTTCTGAACAATTTGTGGATTTGGCAATTGGTCAAAACATTTTTACCATATTTGAGAAACAGCAGAGTCATCTGCATCAAAACTTTAAACAAATGCTGACAGACAAACAGAAGCACTCAAAGGTGAAAATTTTAGCTTTGAGCTCATTAATGTCATAAACTGTGGAAAAAGCTCATTAAATGGAAGGTGTTAGACAGCCTTGGGCAGGTCTTCTGGTGATCATAGGAATCTCACTATCCTTTAAAATAATTTGGATACCTCTGCAATGAGTGATGAACACGAGGTGAGGTGGCAAAGAGACACACAGGACAGTTTGACATAAGAACCCACAAGAATTCTTCTTCCACAAGAATTGGAATAGAGGATCATCATATAACCAATGCAAAATCACCTAAACTAAGATTTCACTGGTGCATGAAAGATGGCACATCAATTCTTCCTGGAAGTGAGATAAGAGGGAGTAAATACTGGAAGACAGCATTTTGGTTCCAGGGCATCCAATTGCTAGGAATTCAATGCCCACGGAATATTTTTGCCTCATGAAGAAATTTGTGAAAATGCAATTTAAAAATGTGACCTCAGGTAACTGGCTGTTTTGCTCTCAGGGTAAAAAA
>VWYK01016226.1:0-10898 GCA_013399775.1 Semnornis frantzii | reverse complement strand
AAAAAAAAAAAAAGTTTCTTGAGATGTTCAGGATGCTGTTTGTCAGACCAAATGGAGAAGGTGGGCTTTAGCTGCCATCACAAGGTGGGAACTCATTTTAGCTCCTTCTAGCACAGGGTATCACAAAACCAAATGGTTCATCATGAAAAGCTTGGAAGGAGGAAGGTTAAAAGAAGAGATGTAGCTCCAACGTAGCAATAAGCCAGTGAGCAGCTGGAGGTATTGATTGCTGCTCAGGGACAGCAGCAGTTACCACAATTATTTTGATCAAATTTTACTCCCTGTCAGTCAGAAAACACATGACAGGTGCCAAAGGGGCACTTTCTCAAATCTGCCTGACTACTAGCAGGGTGAGCAGAATTCACCAGGAAGAGGACCTTTTCCCTCCCAGCAGCTGTTACGAGGGGCGGAGGCTGAATGAGGCATGCTTTTTGTGTCAAGGAAAACTGGCTGCAGAAGCCTAGAAATAGCCATGGCGTCGTGCCACTGGATCTTTGCCATGATGTTGCATCAATATGCAGTGCTGCTGAGCAGTGCTGATATGTACTGGAGTGGTAGAGCATCACAGTGACACAGTGCAACGTCTGCGTGAGCTGCCATCCTCTTGTGACTGTCTGTGTCTACCTCCTCTGATGATATGGTGTCTCTACAGGCTTTCAAGGTTAAACACATTGCATGGGTATGTGTCTATATATGTGCACACATCTGCCTGTATATTATTTATCTTCAAGTAGAAATTTAACTAATCATAAAATGAAAGGATCATAAAAAGAAAGAAAGAGAGGATCATGGACAGGGAAACAGGGCTAGACATACTAGGGTTATCAGCAAAAGTCATAGCTGTTAGCAGGGCATCCATGTGGAGAACAGTGGCCACTTTCCCTCCAGTCAATGTGTTGGTGCTTAGAGCAATTTACAGACTTGGCTTTTTTTCCCCACGTCTGCCATCACTGAAAAGATCCAAGGCTACGAACATAAAAAATGTCAGAAAAGTATTTCTTAAAATAACCATTAAACTCAAGGACAAAGGTCTGGACCCCGAGGCACAGAGCCAAGGACAAAGTCTCTTTAAATAGACGTTAAAGAGGGAGGGGTTCATTTATGAGAGGACATAGTGCCCTACAGAAGGAATTCCTGGCAGATCTCTCGCCATCCCCAGGCGAATATGGAAACATTTCAGGGGTAGTAGCCTTTGATGTCAGGGGGAAAAGGAAACAATTTCCATATAGCCAGGAACACTGAAATCATGCAATCTGTAACTGGGATGTGGTACCATACCCTTTTCATTGAATGGTGTGTGCCACGCAAGAAGGTGGTTGTCTGGTTTTAATTCCCTGCAGCCTTCGATGGTAGCAGGGTCTGGACGCCTCCCTGAGAGCTTGTCAATAGCATCCACGTAGCGTTTTACCAGCTCCCGGTACAGGTCTTCTAAGCACCAGTAATCTGCTCAAAGGAGGGAAGAGAAAGTTGCTAGAGGCAGAAGAGCAAAAGAGCACTGGAAAAAAAACAAACTCACTGTGCATTTAAAGGAATGTTTCTATTTCCACCTTCCAATAGATTGAGTCATGTTTCTGGTGTCACTGTCAACACATTTTTAAACACCTTGAGAGCAGGATGGAGAGTGAACTATCTCACCTCTTGGTTCTCATGTTTTCCTGCTTTCTTTTCTACTTACAGTTCCCCCGATTGGAAAGGTGAAGGCATTCTGATCATCAGCAGTAGGTGCTCAGGGACCGCATTTAGACTCTGGTGTAAGGTATTCACAGACATTTCTAACCACAAAGCAAGTGTTTTGCTACTGTTGGGACTGGGTGTGTACATGAAGCCAGCTATGCCTGGCTCAGCCAGTGCCTTTGCAGTCATTTGCAGACACTAATCTAATTAAAACCTAAAGCCCATTAAAAAAAATTACTACTGAACCATGAGATATGTATGATTAAATGCAAAGGCAATTTAGTGACCTTGTCTTTTGATCTGTGTTTTATATTTGTCTAAAATCTGTAGCTCTTTTGTTCTCAATGTTTTACATCACTGCAGTAACCGGAATATTGAGCTTTTATGAAAATTATCATAAAGAGCAGTAAGAGCAGCAAATCCCTACAGCATTTCCAACAGATACATCTATTTCTGGAATAAGTTCACTAATAATGTTTATTGTTTATTTTTACCAGGGCCTGCAGGCTTGCCTAAGGAGGAACTTTGTTAAGCGCAGTTTCTTCAATGTTGCCGGTTCTCTTCACTGCTGTTGCTTGTTGTGCAGCTTAAAGAGCCTCTCTTTGGTTCTTCCATTGGCTTCTGTTGTAGTTGTGGAATCAGTGGGAATTGAGTCTCCTCATTTTTCCATTTATCTTTTCTACGTACTTTGAGAAATCCCATTTAATACTGATATAATAATGATGTACAGATTGAATGACGCAGCAAGGGAGTTTCTTCTAAAACTATCCTCGTTTTGTCAAAGATGGGTGATTTCTTGAAATCCACAGAAGACGTTCAAATTAAGAAAAATTTGGAACCCTATAAGTCAGAGACACTCAAAAGTATCAGTTATGTAGATAGGTAAATAAAGATGATGCAGGGCAAAACCAAGATTCCCCTCCTTCACATAAAAAAAAAAAACCTATCAGTTACACTGGCCATCCTTCATACAATCCTAAAGGAACAAGATACTTTCAAGCTGCCAACTCTTTCCAGATTTAGGAATCAAGTGTCAGTTTATCTGGATGGGACCCAGGAGCAGCATTTGTGCCCAGCAGCTTCTGCAGAAACCTTGTCTGCAGAGCCAGAGTGAGTCCCTGTGGTCCGGCACCTCTGGACTACCCAAGCTCACTATGGTTCCCTCACCTGGAGCCAGGCTGCTCTCTCAGCCGTCAAGTAAATAGGACAGGTTCTTTCCTTAGAGGTAAACCTTTACATATTTCTAAACCTGTGTTTAAGTCAGAGAAGAAAAATCTTTCCTTGTTGCAAGGACAGCTTCCCTGTTTTTTTGGTGATGCTGTTCTCCTTCCCTTATGGATCAGATTCCTGCTTGAAGTAGACTATCTATTTGTCATCATCAGATCAACTTTTCAGTCTGTTCACATGGTGGATTTAGGGTGCATCAGCTCAGTCTGCAAAGTGCCTGCAGTTCTCTCTGCTTCTGGTCATTGAGCAGGTGACATCACCTACCTGGACTTGTACAAAACATTTGAGGTTGTCCCACACAACGTTCTTGCCTCTTAATCGGAGACATGTGGATTTTACAGATGAACCACTTGATGTATAAGGAATCTGCTGGGTATTCATCCTTGAAGAGCTCAATGTTTGAGTGGAGAGCAGTTCCTCAAGTTTAACATCTTTGTCAGGAATTTGTTCAGTGGGATCGAGGGCACCTTCAGCAGATTTGCCAGTGACACCAAGCTGTGCGGTGCAATTGATACGCTGTAGGGAAGGAATACCATTCAGAGGGACCTTGATGGGTTTGAGAAGTAGGTCAATGGCAACCTCATGAGGTTTGACAAGGCCAAGTGCAAGGTCCTACACCTGGATTGAGGCAATTTCAAGCACAAATATAGGCTGGGCAATGAGTGGATTGAGTGGCCCTGCAGAGAAGGACTTGAGGATATCAGCGGCTGAAAAACTGAATATGAACCAGCACTGTGAGCTTGCATCCCAGAAAACTAGTTATATCCTGGGTTGCACCAAAAGAACTGTGGCCATCAGGACAAGTGAGGTGATTCTCTTCCTCTGTTCTGCTCTCATGAGAGCCTGCCTGGCGTATTCAGCTGTGAGGCCCCGAGCACAAAAAGAGGCATGGACCTGCTCTACCAGGTCCAGAGGAAGGCCACAAAGATAACCAGAAGGCTGGAGTACCTTCCCTTTGAGGACAGGGTGAGAGCTGAGGTTGTTCATCCTGGAGAAGAGGAGGTTGAAGGAAGACCTTACAGCAGCCTTTCAGTACTTAAGGCCAAAGCAGAGAGAGTGTAGGATAAACACAGTCAATGAGAATATCTGAGACTTTTTCTCTTTAGAGCCACAGTGCTCCTGCTATATTTAAGAAACAGATTTATTATTTTACTGTTAGTCTGACTGGCTTGAGTACCCAGAAGTTATGGTTTTACAGAGTTCAATAAGCAAGAGATATAAGATATATATTTAATCATAGCCTATGCTCAAAAATATGTTAGTCATCTTTTTTCTTAATAGACTGACATCTTGCCCTTATCTTTAGCGTATTAGCTACCCCCTAAACCATTGGTTAGCTAATAGCTAAGTATGAAGTGTCCAACACACTCTTCAACTGATCTCTACATACTAAATTTAGAGCAGACTGAAAGCAGGCAGATAAAACTGTGAAACAGGAGTACAAGGGAAATTTCATCGACGTGATGGATACTTAGCTGCATCATGAACTTCTGCTACTGTTAGTTATCCAGGGTTAAACACTTACAGAAAAATCAGGAATGTTTTTACAGAAACAAAATAATAAATTAAAAACAATATTCATTTTGAAGAAGCAAAATACTGCGAATGGTCACTGTGTTCTGGGATGCTTTGATGGTGATCTTGACAGTGCCAAACAGCTATAGTTTGATGGGGAAGGTATCAATATAAATATCACCACATCTTAAAAAGCNTAAAGCAAATTGTTCCTTTTCTGGTCTTGCAGGTCTTGCCTGAGTGACTGCTTAGAGGAGACACCACTAGTGATGTTAGCTTGAAAAGAGGTATCAAGGTGACTTTACTCCAGCCTGGACTTGTGGACACAAACATGTTAAAAATGCTCTTAGAAGAGCTCTTATCTCTTGCAGATGAATCTCTAGTGGCTATATTATTCCCTAATGTATGCCAGCATGCAGATAATTTACTTATCAATTACTTTTGTTATGTTGGACACGCGGCATTTCAGTCTTTAACTTTGACCGAGTGTGTAAAGCTAGGGAAAAAGCCCCTCCACTCAGGACATCAAAACTCCCTGGTGTGTGTGATAGTCACAGGATTATGCTTGTGGAGGAGACAGACTAATGCATATTATCATTCACATAAGCAGCCTTTCAGACTCACTTTCTCATACCTTATCCATAAGTCTGGCTTATTCAAAGAAATGCATCAGCTAAACACTTTTCTTCCTTTCCAGACTGCGTTTGCTAGTCCCATCGTACCTACCTGTGATGACAGCCTCTGCCGTAGCCATGTGCATGAGGGTGTTGTCACTTACTGGCCACTTGTCAGAAGACAGCACTAGGTTCTCAAGGCCTCCAATTTCTTTCAGCTCCTGTTGGATTTTTGCACCTAAGGCATTGTTTTCTTTGGAAAAATTGCGATATCCGAGAGCATCTCCTACTGCAGCCAGCACAAGCGCAGCCTTAAATTTATCCATTCCTGAGACACTTTCCACTCTCTTTTGTCTGAGACAGACGCCAAATCTCGATCTTCCTTTGTTCCTTTGCCTCCAGCTCAGCTCCTCTGACACTTTATATCAGCCATTGTGTCACACCAAGAGCACTCTCTATAAGGCAAGGACTTCCTTTTCTGGCTCTGCAGATGCCATTTCTTGTCCAGGACCGAAAGGACAGGAAATATTTCATAACCCAAGGACTTTGCAGGGGCTTTGTTCAATGAATTTACGAGAGCGGACCCGCAAAGCAAAGCGCAAAAGCCTTGTTTCTGCAACCCAGCGTAAAGCAAGCCAAGAAATCCTTATCCCCATCCAGCGTAACTCTACACCTAGAAAAACAGATGTCTCCACAGGGGTGTTTATTTATTTAACAACTTGTAAATTAATATATTTTCCTGCCCCTTTCTGCTATGCTGGAGTCAGTCTTCCTTTTAGAGAAAGTCTCTGATACAGTAAGTTTCCAAACTCTGCAAACACTAGAACAAAGGGTGAGACAGTAAGAAATCTAATCAAATGCAGATGACCTCTCCCATTTCTGATTATGCCCCATGATGATATTTTGTCAATAGCTTTCTTGCCCTGTTCCACCTACTGCAAGAATGCTTTGCTAATTCTCTGCAGCCTCGAATAAACGCTGAGCAAAACAACAACTTCAATCCCTCGTCTCTTACTCTCTGGCAGAGAGTGACTTTTTCCTAAGGCTGAGCTCAGGTGCAGCCCACATTTGGACTCTGGAAGGAAACTATTTTGAAAGATGCATTTAAATAGCATCCTGTGAGTCTAAGAAAGTTCACAGATGAGGAATCTCAGTAAGAACTGGGTTTTATTAACACCATCCCTTCAAACTTGACACTTGTGCAATTATATGCTTCATTCTGTTCTTGCAGTTTTATTCCATGCTCCTGCCAAGTGGTGAAAGAAATTGCTTTATAGTCTTGCAGCCTTTTAAACGTATTTTACCCATAAACGCATCTCTGCATAGGCTCAACATCTTTCTTCAAAGGGTTTGCCAAGAGTGACTTAGATCATGGTTTTGAGTCACCAATCCAGGCTGTCCTAAAGATTTACAAATTACTACCACTTTGCAGACAGAAAAAAAAAATGTAACTATAATCAGAGGTAGATAAACAAAAAGCTTTGATGGGCTCGACTGTAATTTTGATAAACTGATAAGCAGAACCCAGAACAATAGTTAATCACAGAGTTACATATATGTGCAGAAATATCACCATACTTCACAAGAAACCTTACATTCAGAACACAGACCTTGCTAACCATATCTACATTATAAGATGCAGTAGTGAAAAGTACCCTCTTTAAGTACAACTCTTGTTTTACAGATTAGGACTTGGGTAACAGACGTGCTTAGTATTAAGAAGCGTCTTCAGTGCTAGGAACAACTCTGCGCTGAAAAAAAACCAAACCAAAACAAATAAAAGATAGGGCAGTTATGCCTTAAGATACCAGGAGAATTACATAGTGTCCAGAGAAGGTGCAGGGCCAAGCGTTGTACAGCAGGGCCATGGTCAGCCTGCTCTAGGGATGGCTTGCCATGAGCAGTGAGGATGCCAGCCCCTCTGCCCTGTGAGGCTACAGGAGGAGGCATTACCTCCCACAACAGGGCATTTAAGCTACACAGAGATAATCTTAGAGTCACACCTGCAATTTCAGAATTACTTCGGGCTCTGCACGTCTGAAAATGAACACATAAAATGGAAACTAAAGCCAAACAGTTTACAAAAACCCCATCGGAAGAAAAAAGCATTGATGTTCGTGTCTTCATTACAGGTTCATGCACCCTTTCGTGGCATCCATTTCTTCTCTACTCCTGCAGAGCAATTATGATTTGGAAGCAAGTGGGAATTTGAACTTTCAAGGCAAGGACAAGAAAGCACCTGCTGAAGCATTGCAAAGAGCTTATAAGGGCCTCATCAGATGCAAGGTTCCTTCCTGAAAATGTGCAAAGCTATTCTTAGTTTTCCATTTATCTTTCCCTTTCTGAACGTGGCTGCCAGTGGCACTGCCCTTTTGCCTCCCATGAACTTTACCCTGTTGCATGGACACTTGGCTGCTCATAACGCAGGTCAGATTAGGAATAAAATCTTCGGCTTTAGGAACAAGGCTATAATGAAGAGAAAATTTCAGAGAGGTTCTATTTTTAAACTCCACAAATCAGAATTCAATTTTTATCTAGTTTGTTAATTGCACATGATCTCTTTCTCGTGTAGAACTCCCAACCACTATGAACTTTTTGGGCAGAGCTAGGTAAGGCATACAGATATTTACCACTACTCCACTGAAAGGAGGTAATTATTTGTAAAACATACTTGAACCACAAGTCAAAACACGGCAACTCCATTAAGATGGATAAGTGTTCACTTACAACTGACAAAAAAAAACCCAAACCAAAACAAAAATCCAACAAAGCAAGCCGGCAAGAAATGTTTGGTAAACGTTAAGTCAGATAAAGACGGAGCTTTTATGTCCTCCCACCAGTGTGTACAACTGCTTCCAGATGGGGAGAATCCAGAAAAAAAAAAGGAATGGGAAGGCAGGACAGGTAAAAGACTTGCCTGTGAGTGGCAACATGATGTTGCTTTAGCCCAGCTGTGGTTGAAACCCTGTGTGAGAACATGAAAGCATGCCTTCAGTATATGTGGCTCCAACTGCCACTTCCATTCGAAGGGAAGCCAAATCAGTGACCTCCAATGCCCAGAAGGCTCTTGAGCTACACATGCACCTCTGTCTTTTATCAATAAGTGAACTCGCCAACAGGGCAGGGAGCTGAGACTGCTGTCAACACAAGTCCTTCAGTACTTTAAGGTAAGAGATCTCATTCCATGTACTTCACCCATGAGTGAACGAATGATGCTTTTGCCATTTAAAGAGACTCAACGCAGAAATGCTCTCGATTCTGAATTCACCCACCCAAAGCATGCAGAGCCAGATAGTGGGAAAATAGCACTGATACTAAGCAGGTATCAGACCCACTCGAAGCTGCAGCTTTGCCACTTCTGAAGGGTCTCACTTGTGGAATAGGCTCATTCCTTTAATGATACCAATTATACAACATATTTGCTGAGGCTTGGGAAATAAAATAGACTATTTTTACTCAATTTTTTAGTATCGGGAATTAATAATTTTTATAGTTTTATGCTACTGTCTTGAAGGAAGAACATTCCTTTAACGCTACACCACTAACTTACTTCACTCTCTTGACAGAAAGCATGTGTCATGATACAAAGCCTGCTGGGTTTGCCTAACAACAAATGGGTGCTTCACTGCTTGTAGAAGAGGCACAACAGAAGAAAGACAGGGGAACTTGTCAAGTTCATGCACTAACAAGAGAAAGTATCCTGGTACCATACCGAATCAAAATTTGAATGCCATTAGCTTCTCTTTCATTCAGAGCTGAATGTTGTGCCTACTTGTTTGAAACCAAACTTTCTGCACAAGGCTGCAGAGGCAACTGCAGTTGTAAGACCTCTCTGTTAACAGTTTATAACAAAAAAGCCCATTTTAGAGGAGGGTGATCCTCAACTAGTTCCACCCAGCATACTCTATATAATGCAAAGGTTGGAAAATATTGAATATTAAAAAAAATAAATAAAATTTCACATGTTGCAAACATTTTTTTTCTTTCAGAAGGGCTGTGCCTTTTGGTGTGCCAAATGCTGGCTGGCATCAGCTGACTGAAGATGCTGGTGCTGACACCTGAAAGGCAAAGACTTTGCCATGGTTGAAGTATCAGCACCAGCAGTTTTTCTTATATAAGAGATGCCAGACTCCTGTGATACTGAAGCAGCCAGTAGCTGTTGAAAGCACTGGAAAGGGATGTCAGCCAAGAGAGTAGAGGACAACTTACTTATTTTGATTTAGACTTTCAGAAATGAACCAAGGACAGTTGAATACATACTTCTGAAGTTCTCTGCATAGGCCTCTGAACCTATCACTTCTACAGAGCTCAGAGCAGGTACTGGGCAAGACTATTCCTGCAATTACAGTTCTTGTTGCTAGTACAAACTAATGACACAAATTGCAGAGTTTGGGTGCTAGCAGGTGCTTGTAGTGGATGCAGCACTCCAGATAAACACAAAAAGCTTCTTAAAATCTTAAATTGAGCACAGATGAACATACTACGACTGCTCAGAAACTAGTAAGTTACACCCTTGTCCTCTTCTGATTGATGGAATGGTGTAAGAAAGTCATAAATTAACAAGAGAAGGAAAGAAACCCCACCAACCTCTGCAAGGCTCCCAAAGGAAAGAGCTGACAAAAAACATAGACATTTTGCGTGACTGACTTCAATCCTTTATGTTGACAGTACATTTATTCCTTTTTTCATAGCCACAAAATTCACACACATATAGCTTACTCAGCAGCAGATCTCTCAGGTGCACTGAATGAGCAGATTCCTGCAGGTTTGCTCTCCTTGACATGACACACATGACAAATTACATTGAAATTTAGAACTGGCCAGTACAAATCCTACAGCTCAGTTTTAAACACTGCAGGATATAAAAATCAAACAACTTGGCACCAAGTTTAAAGACACATACAGCATATCTAAGGCATACTGTATGCACCGAACAACTTGAAGGCATCTGTATCATTTATGATTATAAATATATCACCCTAGGTGTTACCACTGTATCAGCTTACTTAAAGCAGTCAGAGCACCCTGCAAAGTGGAACTGTGGACAGCAGCAAATTATTAAAATACATGAGGAACTTCAGGAACTAATAGTTTGAAAGCAGTTTATTTGCATTTAATTTTATGATTGTTCAAGTGTGAAGGTGTTACTTTATGCTATTACTTACGGGAATATAAAATGCATATGTGGTTTCAAATGGATAGAAAACTAGGAAGAGCAAAAGTGTACTATGCCTAGGAAGCTGGCTGATAAAGAACAGCTCATATCTGGGAAATATTTTGCCCAGTCTTCCTTTGTTGGAAGGTGTCTTCCAGGAAGCATCCTTACCAGGAATGAGACTTAAGGGTAACTGAATAAGTGTGCACATACAGAAACTGAACACTGTGTTAAGCACCTTCATTCTTTGTCAGATTAACAAGGCAAGAAATCTCAACTCACATGCATTTTTAATGCTCTATTTATTTTAAAAGGTAGAAGACTCATCAGGTTGATTTGAAGGAGTTCTTAGTATGAATAAGTGTTTCACAAGCTCTGGAGCGATGAAACTATTCTGTTACATCACATACTAATAAACTACTTCTGGTTTAATTAAATTAGAGCTACGTATTTTAAGTGGCAATTGTGGGAACTGCAAGTATTCCACTGCTTTTGACTGGATAAACACAGTTGATAAGAGATGTTACTTTCTCCAGACTCCACAGGAAAGACACAGAAATGGCTCGTTTTGGGAAGGAAAAGCAGGCAAATCAAATGCATTAAAAAGAGAATAATGCTGTTTTTAAATCTGCTGACTTGTGTAGAATAGCTGGGCGTATGTACAGAAATGCTCTTCTCAAAAGATTCAGCCAGAAATCAACGACCTGCTTATT
>VWYK01016216.1:22562-38612 GCA_013399775.1 Semnornis frantzii | reverse complement strand
TTGTCATTCTTAGGATTCCTGCTCTGTAGTGCTGAAGGGAACGTAGAAACCTGATGAGGCTGTGTTGAGAGACCTGAGAAGCAGAGCAATGAATTGTGAATGAAAGGTTCAGTGAGATATCTCTGTCTCATGGTTCTGCAGGGCTTTTAACTTCCTTACTCCTTGGCTTACACACTAAGAACAGAAAACAGACTAGAATGGTCTAATTAGAATTTAATTATCAAAGGTATCTAAATGGTCCATTCCCATCTGCCTAACAACAGAGATGAGGTCTGGGAGGAAAATTACCATCTGTGCTCTGAGAAAGAGCTTGAATTTCACATCTGCTGACAGTACATCTGACTGCAGGAAGGGCCAGAGAGAGAAGGGTCCTGCTCAAGGAATCACCAGGGCAAACTGGTGAAAAATAACAATTTTCTAGGAAAATAGCATTACGACTTTCTACCTAAGAACCTGCATTTCTAGACACTTGCACAGCATCAGCAATCAGGGTTGTCCTCAATATTACATTTGGAGAAAAGACAGATTTTTATTTTTTTAGAAGATAATGTCTTTTGATAATATGCACTGCAGAAGGGAGAGGATTAAAGAAAAAAGAAAATTGCTGATAAAGACATCCAAAGTGAGATGCTGATCAGCATCTAACTGCATGTAGAAAAGATCATTTGCTGTAAATTCTAGACTTTGTTCTTCAAGTCAGGTTCAGCCATGGTGCAACATCAATAATTGACCCTAAGGATTTTTTTGGCTTATAGTTTTCAAATGTTTTCATCTTCTGTGATAACAGATTTGCAGTGTGCCTGACCTACATTCTTCAAGTTCATAATGGTCCAGCCTAGCCCACATTCACATTCCAGTGTCTCCTCCTGACTAAACCCAGCCGCCTTCCAGATGTGGTTCATACTGCCTATACCATGCACTGCAAAAGTTGCATAAAGATTTCTTCATCACAAGCATTAGGTTTTATTTAATTTAGAATTTTGCCTTCCAGTAAGCTCATCTTTTCATAGTGACAAAGCCAGTTCTGCAAGGTGCAAACTGGAAGCCCTTCGAGGTTGATTTCCTGCCAGTACAGGAGGAGTCAATCACCACTGCCTTATCAAGCCAAGAGAAAGGGAGGAGGGAGAAACACAAACAAACTTGGAATTTTCCAAATTAATCCTTTGCTGTAGCCTGGCTTATATCTTTTGTCATTCAGATTGAAAACTCCATGGGGTACAGAAATGTCTGCATTTGGGGATTTGTGTCACAGTATTGTCACAAGAATTATAATTCAGCACTGAGGAAACAGTGCCAGCTATGACAGCTTTATTTGGAGACAGAAAGGAAAACATTTGTAATGCACATCAGTACCTCTTTTAATGTGTTTTAAGGCAGAATTCAGCTCCCCTTACAGTCAGGGCTTTAGAAAATATGTTAGCTATTCACAGGCCTAGTGTGTTTAAAACTTGTTCATCTCATTATTCATGCAGGAGGCTAGACAATATTTTTTAATGGTTTAATTAATACACTTTTTGCTAAGATGTCTAAAAACATAACCTGTTTTCCCAGATAGGCACTTACTCAAGACTGCCTTTTAAACTGCATTCCATTGCTCAGAAAAGATGTTCTTTGGCCTTTGGAAAAGATCTCTAAGAAGCTGGAAATTAAAAAATGCTGACCTCATCAAGTTTTAGAGCCAGCACATTTCCCTTTACCTGAAGCCTGCCTGGAACTTTTATCCACTAAGAATATACAGACTTACATATGTTCAGTTTGCTTACACAGATCTGTGCCTTTGGGGGTTGCCAGCAGTCTCCAGGCTGCAGGGTGACTCTTGCGCAACTGCTGATTCCTCAGATCCTACAAGACCAGCCATAGAAATGGAAGCTAACCTGTTGTTAAGCAAACCTTATCATGTTAACTGGCTATTGAAGTGGAAAGAGAGTTAAAAATCTTTCTAAGATGATCAAATTTACATTTGATGCACGTTTGACAGCCCCTGCCCTGACGTTGTTCTCTTCATGGCATGGCTCTTGCTTACCTCTCAATCCAAGGTGAATCCAATGATAAGTATTTTCATATTAAAATACCTTCCTAATGATGGGAATATGTCATAGTCTCTATGTTCACACTCAAATATCTTTTTCATAAAGGATTGGTTTTTTTTCTTTTGCATCTCTCAAACTTTCTTTATGCTCTTTCTGTAGTCCTTTGCTATATGAACTGCACAAAGATTTCTGCTAATAGCCCTTATCAGCTGAATTGTTTTCAGTTTTCTACTGGTTGTCCCCTCCCACTTTGCTATGAAAAGCTTTTTAGAGTGACTTCCAGTTCTGTCAAAGTATATGTCCATGGTTGTTGCTCAGGTCTGGAAACAGAATCTACCTTTTTGCAGCGATGTTGCTAACATGGACATTTTCCTGTTTTCTAACCAGAAGGCACAGAAGGATATTTGCCAGCACCACGTTTTCTTCCTCTGAACTACATTAACTTCTCATAATTCACATTCACAAGGCCCTGTGGCAAAAGCAAGCCCTTTATCAGATGTTTGGAGATGTCATCTTTTCATTTTAACTCTGAACTCTGTGAGGAAAACTAGCTGAACATTCTGTTCCCAGGTTTTCCTCAACTTCTTTGGAACATCCTCCCTGGCTGGGCATACGTGATTCCCAGCTAGCTACATCTGCTGTTTGGAATAACTTTTTGCTTGCCTTCTATTTTTATTTAGAATAACTCATTTGATTTTTGGTTTTACCATATTCGATGATGGCTCCTTGCTGTTTGGTTTTGCTGACTCCAGTGTGTGTTGCATTGCATCAACAACTGCCAAGAATAAGATACCATTTTAGTTTCATACCTTGCCCCCTTCTCACCTGCTGGCAGCAGTCTTCTGAGGAGCTCAGTGAGATACTTGAAGATTGTGCCTGCTGGCATTTTCAGCTTACCTCAGACCTGAGGGGAGGTTTCCTGGCAGAAGTGCTCCCTCCCTTCCCAGTGACACATTTCTGATTTCACACCAGGCACTGGATCATACCTAGGGATGACAGTTTGTTCTGCTGTTGACTTGACTATATCCTGAATGCAGTCAACCAGAAATTATTTGCATACAGTATCAAGGAAACCTTGCAGTTAGGACAACAACTCTGCTTATGCCTCCTCAGGGAGAGCAACTCCTTTCATCCAGATGGTTAGCCAATTCCCAAACACCTACCCAGCCAGCTATACAGGACCAGGAAAGATCAATACTGCATTTGCCAATTGCTTTTCACAATAAGCTTTGTGGTATTTTCAGTGGCTGCTGCTTTCCCAGACTCCCTTTCAGAAGGGAAGGTATTGCTTCCTGCAGTCAGTTTGGTGGCTCACAAGGCCGGGCCCAGCTATAAGCTCCGTGATCTGCGGTGTGCAGCCTGCATCAGGCAGTGCCAACAGCTGGCTCACAACCCCCAGATTTCCTTCCTCCCTTCTTCATGAAAGAGGTGTCTGACCTTCTGATCCATACTTTGTCTTCTGACCTCCTATGCTGTGAACAGGTCTTCTGAGGTCGTCAAAACAATCTCTCTTCAGTACCTCCAAGTCTCCAGTAAGATTTTAACACCAACTGGGCTCTTGTCAGAAATACGCTGTGGTTTCCCATTGTGTGTGTCAAAACAAAGATGCTTTCCTTGGTTGTTTTGGTTTTGTGTTTGTTTTGTTTTTTTTTTTTCACTATTGCTTTTGTGGTGGTCCTCTGCACATCCACTAATTGAAAAGAGGAAACTCACAGAATAACAGAACTTTGGAGATTGGAAGGGGCCTCCGGAGATCATTGAGTCCAACCCCCCTGCCAAAAGCAAGATCACCTAGGGTAGTCTGCACAAGAATGCATCCAGGCAGGTTTGGAAAGTCTCCAGAGAAGAAGACTCTACAACCTCTCTGGGCAGCCTGCTCCAGTGAAGTTTGTCCTACTATTCCACACAGCTCTTCTGTTCTACATCTCTACACCTATATATCTGTACATCTAACATCTATGAATATAAGGCTCTCTCACACAGAAGCTTCACGCTATGAGTTAGGACATTAACTATTTGTTTGCACAAGTTCAGAACAGTCCATATTTCAGTGTAGATGTCACTATGTGTTTGGTTCAGCACCGTGTGACACAGCCAGCAGCCTTGCTGTGTGCCTTCCACAGCTTTATTTGCCATGAGTTTGTCTCCCAGAGGGACCCTCCTACCAGCCAGTGACACAGAGAGATTATTCGGTTCCTGGGAGCTTGCTTTGGTTGACTGTGTCTCAGTGAGAAAAAGGAAACAACGGCTTGTGGATGCCACTGTGTAAGTCATTAGCAATATGCACTCTAGCACAGCAGTTTGTTCTGTGAACTGCACAAAGATTTCTGGTAACAACCTTTATCGAACGAACTGTTCGCACTCCTCTGCTGGTTGTCCCCTCCCATCTTGCTATGAGGAGCTGTTTACAGTTATTTCTATTGCTGTTTTTGATACAATTTCAACATCTCTACAACTACCTGAAGGGACATTGTGGAGAGGCTGCTGCTGGGCTCTTCTCACAGGTAATTTCAGACAGAACAAGAGAGAATAGCCTCAAACCGAGACTGGGTAGGTTTAGATTGGATATTAAGAAAAAGATTTTTGTGGAGAGAGTGGTCAGGCACTGGAATGAACTGCCCAGGGAGGTGGTGGAGTCACCTACCCTGGATGTGTTTCAAGGTCGTTTGGCTGTGGCTAGGGATATGGTTTAAGGTGAATCTCGTAGAGTAGGGTTCTAGGTTGGACTTGGTGATCCTGGGGGTCTTTGCCAACCTGGGTGTTTCTGTGATTCTCTGTGATAATTCTTGTGCAAAAAGTGGTCATACTTTTCCAATATAAAACATATGTGGTGCTGGGGGATATGGTTTAGGGTGCACCTTCTGAAGTAGAGTTATCCGTCAGACTTGGTGATCCTGAGTGTTTTTTCCAACCAGAATGTTGCTGTGATAGTAATATTTCAGCAGTTTGTACTCCATCAACAGAGAGAGAGGGGGTGGTTCTTTTAGGTGCTCTTCTGCTGAGTGCCACCTGAGGTAGTCTCCTTCTCTCAACATGATAGCAAACTGATTTGAGCAATCCCTTGGAATGCTTTAACAGCACAGGCTTCACATTTTCCTTTTCACTTTTTCTCTGAAAAAATTTGATTTTAAAATAGTGTAATGCTACATACCAGTAGCTGCCAATTTCTAGCAGCTTCATTGAGCATGCACTACACCAAGGTTTCCTGTTTCAACACAGACCTCATCTGGCATGGTGTATACTGTCAATCTTATGTTTGAAATGCTCTTACTCCAAGTTAAGAGAAGCCTCCTGCCTCTTTGGCTCATTTCATGGCGTTTCTAGCAGAAGATGCTGAGTGATCCAGGTTTCTGGTGTGCAAGGATGTGAGTCTGCTTGCTCTAGAGAAGAAGCAGAGATGAGAAGTTGCCCTGCCGTTCCCACGTGGGTCAGCCTAGGAAGCCATCCCTGCCCTAATGCAAGGGCAGAGGTGCTAAACTGCCCATCTCCACCCTATGGAGTAAGAGACTGAATTTCCCTCTCTGCCTCTCAAATTGGTACGAGGCTTAGGGAATGCTCCAGGTCTCCCCTTCGCAAAATGTGCTCTCTGCCATTTCACCAAGGGGATGAGAGTACACAGCTGATCTTTCTCTTCTAGGGAAGGGGTTATTCTGAGGTTAAGGGAGACAGCTACTGGAAAAGAATCACACTTAACAAAGAAACAAGAAATTCATTTGGCAGAGCAAACGAAAAAGGGCAATTGCTTCTTGACAAAGGAGCCATAATAGCGTTAAGCTCAGGCTGTGTGTGGTCCACAGATGAAGTGTTTTGAAAGCTGTGGTTTGCCTGTCCTCACTGAGAGGGGAGAGAGAGAGAGAGGGAAAAAAATATACCTTGTGCCATTGCTGCCTGTGAAAATTTTGTCTTCTTACAGAAAAGGGAAAGGAAACCACGAGGCCAACTGACACTCTGCCTGAGATTGAACATCCTATTCTTGTGGTCATGGCAAAAACTAGGCAGTGGTTTGAGCTTCCAATAGTTCCCACCCCAAGGTCTAGATTTCACCGAGAGTACCCTGGGCTTAACTAACCACTTTGTTCCTTAAATCATTGTTTTTCAAGGGAAATTTAATTTAAAAGATGCATTTATAAGTGAGTGAAATCCTACGCCATGCAAACAGGACGAGGATTGTTTGAAATAATTCCCCTCTTGTTGGGACTGTGTCCAGAAGTCAGATTTTGTTAGAGCCAAGCTGTGAAGGAGCGACCTGTGTTCTCTTCCAGACCTAATCCAGGGCTTCAGGGGCCAAATCCTGCCTTCAGCTCCACCACTGTACATTCAAAGTTACTCCACTGACTTCACATTTGGCCTTATATGTGGAAAACAAGATTTCACCTCTGTGTCATGTTTTGCTCAATTTCTGCTTGGAGTGGCTTTGTCCATTTTGCTCTCTGATTTAAAAACATGAATTTAATCCCACCAGTAGATTAACTCAAGCAATAAAGAGTCCATGTAATATGGGCCAAAAGAACAGTAGAATCTGGAATGTGCTGGTGCCTGGAACTGAGGTCCAAAGGCATAAATTGTCTTTTACTCTGGCTGACGGGAAGCTGCCTCCTCTTGTTTTTGTATTTTTGAGGAAGGCAGAGCAGTCTAGTTCATGTTATTGCATGAACTAAAATCTGTTTTAATTAATTCTGAACACCAGGGACTGTCAGCTTTAAGGATCTTATTTCATCATGTTTTTCAGTAAATTGTTACCAGGATTGGTTCTGCTTTAGGAGCCAAATTGAGCCTGGCCCTTACATGTGTGAGGGCAATGAGGAGGAAGGAGTCTGTTACCAGCCTTTCCCTTCACATGGCCCACACAGAAATACATTAAAATTTCTGTCTATGCCTTCCGCCCTCTTCTCCTTTCCTCTTCATGATGAAAATGGCAAAGAAACAGGTGAGGAAATAGAAGTATTCCAGAATCATGAGACTGAATGGTAAACTGTAGATCCATATGGAACTTCACCATAGAGTTCACCTTTCTGAACTTTTGTCTGGAAGCAGGCAATCTCAGCCTCTTTTAGAGAAGAGTGGAAGCCGGGGCTCTCAGCTGTGCCCGTGCTGGCATGTCTCTGGAAGCATGGGCTTGGTGAGAACACAGACGTACGAGATTAGGCAACAAACTCTGGTTTTCAGCTCCACGCTCATTACACGAATCAGCCAGACTTGCATGTGCAGCGAAACAAAGAGAAAATAATCCTGTCCCAGAAAAGTCATTTTTCCCCTCTGTGTGCGCATCTAGAAACCTGTGATGTGATTTACTGCTTCCTTAATGGAAGTGAAAACTGAATACATTATTACAAATTCTTCTTCCAGGCAAAAACATCGGAGGTGCAGAAGTGACTGCAAGGGACGGTCACTGGTCAGCATATTTAGCCTTTGGGAACTACCTAAGCAAAATGTGTTTTTGTATGCACACATTGCCTCAGGCTTCACACCTGAACTTGGGTTTCTATTGGAAGTGCAGATATGGTTGATCAAAAAATGAGCAAGTCTGCCTTCCCCTATCAAAACCATATTCTTCTCCATTAACCACATTCCCATCTGCTTTTTATTCTGCCCCTGGGTTTTTTCTGTCCTATAAAAGCTTTGGCTTGCAGTCTATAATCTCACAGGGTTCCGTGTGAAGGAGTTTCTATTTAGTGTTCTTTTACTATCACTATTGTGCACTTCACAGGGATTGGGGATGCTGAGCAAAGGGAGGTGGTGGGAAGCAAATGGCAAAGCAGTTGGTTGCTTTGCAGCTATTTGTGCAGGAGAATTCTTCCTTCCTCTTCCCATCTCTTATCAAAAAATAGGAGTCAAAAAGTTGATCATACCCTGAAGGAGAGACCTTGTGTGACACATGATTGCAAGCTCTGCTCCAAGTTTTGTCTAATGTATGAATCACTGAATGTTACCTTTCCCCCATGGCTTCTTAAAGCAAAGCATTCCTACAGAAACAGCTGAGGGGAGAAATGGAAAAAGTCTGGGAGAAGAAAACTGCAACTGACACTTTTATGGTTACTGAAAGATTTTGTTTGACTGTATTGTTATTGTTGTATTGCAATAATAATAATAATAATAATAATAATTATTATTATTATTATTATTATTATTATTATATTGTTACATTTTCTGCTGAGATTTTCTTTGCAACAGTGCTGCTGCCACCACTTTCACACAGAGAGTAGTCAAGGGCTCAACTCAGCCTGTTTCTCGGTGACCTCCTACACCTTTTTTTGCTCACTTGGCATATGCAGGAGTGCAGTCATGCACATGGCAGGACTGGGACTGCTTGGCATAAATGTAGCTTGGCTTCAAGATAGCTTAGGGATGGGAGATGGACTGACCTGCTCCTGTTCCCCAGGTTAAATTAGGAGACTGTCAATGTTATTTCAATAAACTTACACAGAGAGAATATGCGTAGAAAGCTGATAGGGCTGTAGAAGGGATTGCTACTTCTTCACTTGTGCATTTTAAATACATATAATTAACAAAATTCCTCAGTGTATTGCTGCTGGTAGTCTCTGGTACAGATGATCTGAGCTAGTCTCAAATGATGTTCCATCAGGAACTTGCTAATTACTTTGCATTGTTGAACTAAGCAGGAATTTCTTTGTTGGAAAGACCTAAAAAAGACTCTTCCCCTCCTGGTAAATAACTTCTTATAAAGCATTCTCCAAAGGACAATAGGGGGAAAAAGGAACTGGGAAGCCCTAAGATACTGGCTAGTACATTTGGGGAAGAAACAAGACAGCATTATCTTGAATTTCCAATAATGGTCCAAAATAACCACTCAGGATAGAGAATTGCACTCCCAGCATTCAAGGCTAAGGCTGTTCAAGCTAAGTTTGCATTCAAGGGAAGGACTGTGCCAGAAGCTGTTACAGTGCTTGTCAAAGGAAATAGTCATGATCATTTAGACAAAACTATTGCCTTTGACCTTTTTTGTGAGTGAATAGTCTTCCTCCTGAAGAAAGCACACTTCCTAACGGTGGCAGTTCTCCAAAATGGTATAGAAGTCCTTATTCATTAATGAGGTGACGTGATTATTGCTGGGAAATTTGTATTAGGTTGGATTTTTGCTACTTGAGTCTATTTGTAGAATCCCAATTCTGATTTCTTCCATATATGAGAACCACTGACTTGAATGAAAAAAAAAAAAAAAAAATATCCAATCCACCTTAGTAGAGAGCAAAGCATCTTCTTTGTGGATACAGCACATAGTGTTCAGGGCAGGTGCATGTCCCATTGCTCTGGTCTCCCATCTAGGGGACTGGTCACAGTGTGATGTGGCTCCAGAGCAGCACTCAGAGTGCACAACACAACCTTGTTCTCACACAGGTTTGGAGTGCCATCAAGCTGTGCAGTAGGAGCTGGGTGGTGGAAACCACAGCACACAGAGACAGCCTGCATGATGTTAGCAAGCCAAACATAATTCTGTAGTAGTGATTTGGCTTATTGCTGTCATTCTGCTTGTTATTGGGGCCTCATTCAGGACAGGACCTCTCTGGCCACTGTAGCTTGGATCTCAGTCTATTACATCTTCTAGTACTGAGAAACATGGTGGGGCTAAAAAGTGAGATATATATATATAATTTGCACAGTGAAAGCCAAATGCTACTTTGGTCCAGCAGATGTTATTGCTGGTCATTATTCCTATGCCTAGAAGCTTTGTGACATTACCAAGGCATCAATGAGCTAGCTGCATTTTAAATAACAATGAATTGCTATCTAGACTCACAATTTAGACCACTGCAAGTCCCAACTGACTTTGCTGCCACTGTATCAGTGGAACACAGGGTCAAATTTTGCCTGGAACTGGAGGCAGATTCTTTAGGGGAAGCTAGGTCGGTGGCTCCTAGCCCTGCTGCTTCTCTTTTACAAATGGAAGGAATAGCTAGAGCTAAGGCATGATGCAACAGAGCCCTCTTTTCATCCTGGAAATCCTGACTCCTGGATGCTTCCATGTTTCTGGCCAGAGCTCAGAAGATGGATTTGCAGCTTCCTGAAATTGTCTGATTCCTCAAAAAGATGTTTCTTCTCTGGTGTTTTCCCAGATATTCTTTCCTGGAAAGAAAAAGAAGAGTTGATGCAACTCAGCCAGGATGAGCCTCAGTCCGTCAGCACTCCATAACGTGGTAGAACAAAGTACTGCATGGTTTGTGATCCAGCTTAGTGGCTAGGCTCAGAGAAAGATGATAGCTAATGAGACAATCTTGAGCAGCATGCCAGACTTGACTTACTGTTTGGGAAGATTACTGCTGGCAGATACCTGAGTCTGCCACAATACTAAATCAGAAGCTATTGTGGTATCATTAAGGCTCATGGTACAAGAAGGATGACATGGACCAGTGGAGCACAGAGATCGTGTGAGAGGAAACAGTTTTGTATGCTTCCTCTTCTCACTGGGCTTGATGTATCCATCCTGAGAAACTTCACCTTACAGTACAAGCTCTGGTGCAAAGCTGCCCTGGATCACCTCCAGCTCCTTGCAGCCTCTGCAGAAGACAACTCTGTGCTGCAGGCCAGATGCTTCTTTCATCAACTTGCCTCCTAGGTCCTGTATGCCACAGTGGACCCCAGGGTGCAGGGCATTCAGGGAGACAGAGGGAGGTCTGCTGTAATTTGGATACAAAGGCAGCATGACCTATGTTGCCCTGCATGAGCAGAGCAGCTAGATAGTGACCACTGCTTACTTCGGTGCAGAAGGATCTGTAAATGATTGAAAAGCAATGCTGAACAATGCATAAAGCTACTACTGTTAGTACTGGCATGCTGCAATAGTACTCACACTTGGCTATTCAGTATCATTTGGTATCTTGCACACCAGTTTTGGTTACTGCACCACTGAGCAACCTCATTACAGGGATATAAAACTTCCCTCCCACAGGTAGCAGGTCTTGATGTCCATAAGAATATGCCCATAAAGGCTTTGCAAACCTTTAATTGCTTTATTGTTTCATACATATTGGTCATTTCAATCTTCTGAGATCATTATATCTGCAGCTAGTGAAGATACTCTTCAGCTAGTGGAGATTACACAGGGCAAAGCTTCTTCCATAGTGCTCTGTAAGACTGTAGGAATGTAGTTATGGCTGTACTCACACACACACCTTGGTGGTGTTCCATGCAATAGTGAAGATTTATAAATCAAAGTGATGTTTGCTTTACTGGATCTCTTGGAAAGCTGTTGACATTTTAATCTGTGTTGTTATGCCCAAGTCATGTTGATGATTCCCCTGACATATGGGATTCCCTGATCTGGGAGGTTTGTCTGGGTCAGTGATGGTTCATGACAGCTACCAGCCTGAGGAGTCACACATGATGTGTATGCATAGCCCTGCACTTTGCAGAGAGGCATGCCAGGCTGCTTAGTGTTTATCTGCTCCCCGTCTATGGGTTGGCTGGGAGAGCTGCTCTCCTTATCTTACCAAGCCCATGTTTCTGGAGCTGAAGGTCACAAATTCCAAAAACCTAGATCACAGCATGGTGTGAGCTCATGTTTGTCAGTGGCCTCTTGCTGATGGCATCTGCTGTTTGAACTGAATTCCTGTCAGCGTACGTACGCTGCCTTGGAGTTCAAAACATTTTCACCTCAGACAGAAAATGCACACAGAGAGACTGAAGCATTGCATTGTCACTTGCTACTTCCCAGTCACTGTGCTCTCCACCTTTGCCACACGCATGGCAGCAAGTGAGAAAGGTCTATTTAACAACTGTCATTTAGGACATCTATTATGGACTGCAGCTGTTGACAGTTATGCAGCTGGGATGAAATGCATCCCCATAAAAAGCAGTAGGATGAAGTCTGTGCCACCACATAGAGTCTAATTCTTACAATAGACTCAGGTGCAGAAGTCTGAGTGGATGATTGCAATCCCAGCCACGTTCTCTATTATTTTTAATGTACAATCCATCTACCCCAAGCAATTTCACTTCCCCGTCTCTGGTGCTGTCCTGGCACTTCAACTAGGAAACAGCAAACACAGCATCTTTCTTGTTTTGCTGGTTTTCCTCAGAGAAACTTAGGAATTGGCATTTTTTAAATGCTGACCTGCAGCTTGTTTAGACCCATCAGTAATTCTGGGACATCCCCAATTTACTGCAGGGGGCTTGAATTAGATGACTCTTAAAGGTCCCTTCCAATGCAATGCATTCTGGTTTCTGGTTTTATGTTGAGATTTTGGCAGGGGCTCTGGGAGAACAGCAAGTACAGATGTATGGTCCTGTAAGAGCAGATTTATAGCTGCACACAAACTTTTTAGTGTTTTAAGTTCACAACCATAATGGCCCCTTGCATTTGGGCATCTCACAGTGCATTTGCAAGAGCATCTCTTTTCGGTTGCTGATGCAGAGATAAAGCTGGCAGCAGTTAGCATCTGCCACTTGGTGCAGCTGGGTCTGTGTGCTTGCTGCTTGTTACACACACATTCAGTGCCCCAGTCCTGCAAGGCACAGTGTGCTCCCCAAGAGCAGCTTGCCTTAAACCAACCGAAGTCTGCCCAGCTGCAGAAGTGAGACAGAGCAGTGTGCGTCTGTGTGCTGGAGTAAATCATTCATTAGGTCGGGAAAGGTCAAAAACAAGATTCAACAATATTTTTCAAGCCAACAGAACCTGTAGCTCTAGATCTTATTTTCACACCTTGGCTGAGGTTTTCCCCCAAACATTGGTATTTTGAGCATTTCAAAATAGGAGGCCGTGCCATTGGTGATTATTGTTTGCATGCCTGTAGCAACAAGAATAGACTCTACTGAGCTGGACAAACATGGGCAGGATGAGAGCAGCCATGGGAGAACTTGGCAGTTGCTTATGGCAAAAGGCTGATCTGGATGCAAAACAGACATGGTTTTATAGTGTATGTTCTCTCCACCACGTCTCTATAACACCATAATGACTGCTGCTGGCATACAAAACTCCTTCTGTGAGCCACAAAGGGGTTGAAGCAGAAGAGTCTGCAGCAAAGTCCCCCAGTCCTGCATCTACCAGGAGGTGCAGCAAGTATGAGCCCCCAGGACTCTGCCTCATGGCTTAAGGGTCTGGAGAACAAGTGTTATGAGAAGCATCTGAGGGAACTGAGGTTGTCTAGTTGAAGAAAATGAGGCTGAGGGGAGACCATACTGCTCTCTACAGCTGCCTGAAATAAGTTTTCAGTGAGGTTGGGGTTGGGGTTGGCCTGTTCTCCCAAGTAACTAGTGATGAGAGGAAATGGCCTCAAGCTGGGTCAGGGGAAGTTTAGATTGAATATTAGGAAAACTTTCTTTACTGAAAGTGGTCAAACATTGCAACAGGCTGCCCAGGAAGCTGGTGGAGTCACCATCCCTGGAGAGATGTATGGACTTGGCAGTTTGGGACATGGTTTAGTGGGCATGGTGGCGTTGGGTTGGTGGTTGGACTTGATCTTAGCAGTCTCTTCCAACCTTAATGATTCAATGAGTCTATGATTTTATGATTATCCTAACACCCCTCCTATCCTCCTGGGAGGAATGAAACTGGCTTTAATGCCTGAGATCTGGAGTTAGATTTCAACACAGTGCAGCGGGACACTCCCTGCCCCCAAAAATGTGCAACTTCAGATGAAAAACCCCCGGGGGGCAACACAAGTACTGCACTTTCCTTCAGCTCATGCCTGTATTTACTTTCCCCCACCCTTGCTTTTCATTTTGGGCTTTTCCTTTGTCTTTGGCTAATTGCACCATTCACTCTTCCTAGAATAAATACACCTTCCTTAGTTGCAGGCAGTGTGGCTTTGTGAATGGCATGTCTGCATTGCTGCAGAATAACATAAAAGAAAAATCACTGTTGCCCATTAATATCAGTAGCCTCTTAAATCAGTTGCTTTTGTGCTGTTTCGCTTAGATATTTCAATCACTGAATCCTTATTAAGATTCCAGGATGTTGCAACTAATGGAAATAGGCCATTGCAACAACTTTGACATTGCTAGTCAGGAACAGTTCGCATTTCACAAGCCTGGCTTATGGCAGCCTGCAATTATAGATTCATAACAAAATATGAACTATATAGTTTGTATGTTTTTCAATTTTCATCCAGAAAATGTTACTGTAGAAGCTACATAATTTTCAAAAGGAAGGATGTGCTGTTTTGAACCAAATTCCTGTGTTAGTCTGTAAGAGATTAACTCCATACCCAGAACAACTTCTTGCAAGTGAAACCTTTATTGAACAAAATTTTATCTAATTCTTCCACGGAGTTGGAAATTTATAATCACTGGCAGACATGAAAGTGATGAAGGTCATAAAATAAAACTGAGGTTATGATAACTTCTCCTCACTTTATCATGTGAAGTGATTTCAAGTCACTTTTAACCTTTAGTTAGGTCACAAATAGGTCTTTATAAGGCCTGCACATGCATGTGACAAATTAGATTTTAGCTTATTATCACTTTTACTCTACTTGGCTTTGCTCAATTAGGTGTGTTGAGCAATTCTCAAATGGGATTAAATACCTCATTTTTTTACTGCTGTGAACTCACCAGCAGCTGGGCCAGAAAGAAAGAAAAGGTACCACTGCAAGTGCTATGGCACCTGCATTCCACAGAGCATTGGGTGTGTTGGGAAAGGCACAGCAAAGCTGCTTGTTTCCTAGAAGAGTCTTGGTACTGTGGAGCAGAAGTCACGAGCTCACTGCCAAAACTAAGGAAAAAATATTTTTAAAGAAGAATTTTCATGGTTTCTTGATCTGGTCATAGCAGCCCTCTGTTTTCCCATACCTTAGGAGGTGAGTTAACCATAGTTCATCCTATGTTTTTCTGTTTGCATCCTTCTCTCTGTTTTTCATAACAATTTTATCTGGATCACTAATTTTTACCACCTATAAAGGAAACACTGCCAACATATCCTCAACAGAGTGCCTTTTTCCTTTAGATCTGTGCAATAGATCCTGAATGACAGGAATGCCTGTGCCTGCCTGCCTGCAACAGTTACTGCAGTGGAACAGATTTCAGCATGCAGTAAATGAAGCAACCAATTCAAGATTGTGCCATGACAGCTATGCCATAAAAATCTGTAACAAGTAAATATTTAGTTCGTGACATANCAAAAAACAAAACCCAAAACCCCTCACAACAAAAAACCCCCCACAAATCCAAACCAACAGCAAGAACAAAACCAAACAGAAACACCAAACCCCCCCACACCAGAGAAACACTTTGTGAAATATTCAGTGCATGTGATGAAAGACCTTACTGATACCTGAAGGCCCAGGATGAACCTCAACAGAGTGCCTTTTTCCTTTAGATCTGTGCAATAGATCCTGAATGACAGGAATGCCTGTGCCTGCCTGCCTGCAACAGTTACTGCAGTGGAACAGATTTCAGCATGCAGTAAATGAAGCAACCAATTCAAGATTGTGCCATGACAGCTATGCCATAAAAATCTGTAACAAGTAAATATTTAGTTCGTGACATATCAAATCCTTTACCAAAGGCTTACATCTCAAAACCCACAAAGAGCTATCTGCCTGTGAAAACCCACAGTGAATATGGGCAGCTTGCAGACAGGCACAAGATTTACACTCTAGAAAAACCAGTGTGCTTAAATCCTTTGAAATATGATGTAATAGCCTCCAGCAGAAGCAGATGAATCAATAAGCAGAAAATATTTATTTGAGGGGTCAGATGTAGCTCTTTCAGCTGATCATAAGTTTCCTGTGAAGAGTTCAGTTCATGCTTTTCACGAACTGTGGCTTGCTGGTGGACTGTTCATGGTGGCTCTTCACATGCCAGCACTGCAGTTGTGTGGCTGATCAAGCAAGCACTAGTTGTATTTCTTACCACCTTGGATGACGACCCTGTGGACAAAGTGGTTGCCTAAGCACTGACCTGGGATATCAATACCTTCAAGGAGGTAGTGGTCAGTGGAGGGATAGAGATAGGAGAGAATATATGGTGATGTGTAGGGAACTTAATATCTTGCTTTTACAAACAACTAGACCATTCTTTCTATTCACCTGTGGTTTAGAAATGATTTCCCCATCTTTTTTTTTTT
>VWYK01016215.1:0-17230 GCA_013399775.1 Semnornis frantzii | reverse complement strand
TCCACCACTCTCATGGTAAAGAGTATTTGATATTGGTGCTGAATCTTTTTACACAGCTTAGACCACATAATTGCTAATTCCTTCATTCTCTCTTCTTAAATATCAGTATAGAAATTTCTATCCAGCCCCATGGGAGGAGGTGGGAACTTGGCCATGCTCCACTCATGGCTTGCTCCCTGCATATACAACGGAAGCAGATGCAGTGAGGCTGTATGGGGCATCACCACTTGTGCAAAGCAACAGTTCTTCTACTCCACATCCAAGTAGCAACATTCTCATAGCAGATACAGTGCTATCAGAAAGGAGGAGAACTAATACAGGTGATCCCCAGCAAAGTTCCTCAACTCTCAGTGAAGTAGTAGGAAGTAACAGTTGAAAGTACTATGCACCAGCAAAGTGATACCCTCAGTATTTTAATGTCACCACCGAGGGGAAAAAAAGAAAAAAAGAAAAGAAAAAGGCAAAAAAGTTCTTCCTCTTGAATTCCATTAGCAAAGAACGTTTGCTACATTACATGGGATCTGAGGATCTGATGGGTTTTACGCGGCCAGAGCATCTGTTTTTCTTACATTTTCCTCTCATCATTTTAACAGGCAGGAATGGAATTTACATGGCAATTACTGCTAAAATGATAAGCTCCTTCAGACTGGAGTTCCTGATGCACGCAGATTGGGTGTAAGTCAAGAAGAAATACCCCTTGTCCACAATGCAGCTGCTTGACTTGACTAGAAAGTAATGTTTCTCCCCTAATTCCCAATTTCATTTAAAACTCCGGTTATAAATCACTGCCAATGATTGGGCTGACTGAAATTCTAATGCTATACTAACTTCTATTGCACAAACACTATGAAATCAGTAAATCCCTCAACTCATTCTATTGTCCCTACATACTGATACTTCAGCATGCATATTACTGCAACAAGGAATTTATTTCCATAAGCAGTGAAACCAGGAGAAAGAGTCAGAAATGCAGCCTTTGTGATTAAGTTATGCTTACTTCCCTCCGTGCCTGAAATGCACACTGCCAAGCCCAAGAAATTATGAAGAAAGAAGTTTTCCACAAACTTTGCTCTATCATCGTGTTTATCAGATTGTGTAGCTCTGTAATTATTGTTGGGGTTTTCTTTTTCCCTTTTCCATTTTAAAGAGGACAGTACCTAAAGATCAAATCCAAAGACTGATTTCACAAAATAAGCTCACCAGGAAATATCATAATAATTCATTTTAGTATTTCCTTCAATCATTGATAGCTACCCACTCTGCCAATTCTGGTCAAAGAAGGTGCACCTCAAGGGTGACTGCAAACTCATATTTTATTTCTTGGCTGAATGCAGACACTCCACCTCCTAATTCAGGCAAATTATATACCTCTACAAAAGATAAATACAATTAAAATACTGAACTACTCCAACTGGATTCATTGACTCTGTCTGCAGTAGTTACTTATTCTGACTAGATTAACATGGTGGTATAGCGATATTGGACTGATAAAAATTAAGATCTACTGATATCTAAAAGGATGTTATGTAATATGAATTTGATGATGGGCACATGGGAAGGGCACAAAAAGCCAAATTATCTTTACCCCAAGGTTCATCCACCAGGTTAATTGCTTCTATACGTTTGCTGTTACAATTCATCCTATCTGCCAACATGGTTAAAATATTAAGAGAACGTTTTAAAAATGAGCATAACTCATTGTGGAACTGCAGTTTCATAGACATTAAGAGTTCACCAGTGGTTTCTAAAAGATGAAGAGTCTAGCCACCATTTTCCTTCACATTAGAGCTCCTAAAATCCTTTCAAGAGCTGAGGAATGAAAGTTGCAGCACTAAAAAGGAAGGCGGCAAGCTCTGCAAACCACAGTTGCTGAACCAGATGAAGAGGAGAAGGAATTGGGGTCCTGCCCTGTCTGTGCCTTGGCTCATGACTACGACTCACGTTCTGAGTACTGTAAATGATCCCTCGCTGCCTTTATGCCAAAAAAGTATTATGCTACCACTTGTACAAATGTTATCTACAATCTAGGCCCAAGAAATTCATTCTCACCGCTGAGAAAAACGCAACTCCCATTAAGAGTAATGGAAATTGCACATGTGCATCAGGACAATTTAAGGTCCTTAAGGAATTGCATTCTCCCTTTACAGACACATGTAATTTTCATTAATACCAATTAAAAGAAAATCAATTCAATAAAATTATGTCCAGTTTCCATAACGCAGAATCCCATGCAAAACAACAGTAACCAGCAAAGAGTTTTCTATTCTTTTTGTAATTTAAGACAGATTTAAATAGTCATTTGAATTGACATTTTTAATAAAAAGTAATTGTTTTACTCAAAGCAACGGCAGCTACAATGGAAATTTCAGGCTGCAATCCAATCAGTGCGAATTGTTCAGGAAGAAGGGGGAAAAAAACTTAAATTTTTCTTTTAATATTTCATCATATTTTCCTTTTGGGGGCTCAGATCCTGCAGGCAGAACGAAGAACACAGGATATGGACAGAGCAGAGGGATTCTTCTGACATTTAAATATCTTACATGTACTACATTTTCTTTCAGTGTTGTCTGGCATTAAGTAATATGTACATTAAAATGATTATGTTCCTTCCATATTGTTCTAAATTCAAAAAGAAAAAGAAAACTGCAGTGGATGTTTCCTATTATATTACTGTTACTTGATTTCTAATATACTATTAAAAGAATGAGCATGAAGTTGGGTAGTAGTTCAACAACACTTTTGCAATCTGGGAATAAATAGCTTCACCTTTATCAAAGGGATTCCAAGTGCTGAAAAGTAAACACACAAGCTCACAGTTTTGTTATCAGCTTCGAGAATAAAGCACAAGATAGGAGTACACTATGACTTTATGAAACTTATTTTCAAGTAATTCCTGTTGATTCCCACTTCAAATTTACAGCAGGTTGGTCCTTGGTGCACCCAGAAGACACCTTTGCACCATTTACTCTTTATCTTAGCCTAAATCTGAGCAGCAGGTCCTGTGCTTTTACCTCAACCACAGAAGTGATCCTTCTTGTGATTCTAAAACCACATGCCCTGGCAGCATGACAAAAGAGAGTCAGGCCTAGTTACCATCTAGATGAAAAAATAGGAAAGGAGAGTTGGGCCACGTGCCACACACACACAAACAAACATTGTAGGACAAGTTCTGCGAGAAGTGTTCTGAAAATAAAATAATTTAAAATAATAAAATTAGTTTAAAAAAAAAATAAAAGTACATAAAGTCCAATGGGACAAAATCTGTAAAAGTAACTTCTACATGGAAAAAAAAGTGCTTGGTTATTTTTCCATTCCTGCTCATAATAAGCATACATTCAGTACTTGAAGGGTAAATGCAACTATTTAAATATTTATCAAGTAAACACATGTGGGGTGGTTTATGTGCGATTTTGAGAACAAATAAGTTTTAAAAGGAAAATCTAATGCAGTGCAATAAAACTGCAAAGTACGTTGTGACCTTCTACTCTTCCCTGCAACACTTATACGTGCATATACACACGCTTTAATAATACATATCCCAGAGGAGTACAACTGACCCCAGTAAATCCTGCTGTTTCCCCAAGTGTGGAATTAAAAGCTTCAGGTCCAGAGTGAGAGAACACATTTGTTTCCATTCCTGTGATATCATTTCCCCCCCTCAGACTACTGTCACCACTGAAGCACGTTACTCTACAGAGCTGACTCAATTCTGTATGTTAAAAAATTTACAGACACTGAAATCAAATCTATTTTTTAAAAAGAGAGGCTTGGGGTTTTTTGTTGTTGTTGTTTGGGGGTGGGGTTGTTTGCTTGCTTGTTTGTTGATTTTTGCTGCTGTTGTTGGGTTTGCTTTGGGTTTTTTTTCCAGAAATAAGGTAGTAAAACATCTTAGAAAGAAAATCAGAGAGTAATAGTTTCAGTACTGCACAAATTCAGTGAAATCAAACAAACCAAACATTATTTTGAAGGTACCAAACCAAGCCCATAAAAATTATGAAATTAAAGGCATACAACTTTGTAAACTACGTTTTTGCTTAACAGATGATAGAAGCAGAATATATTTTATTTTAGAATTCTGAGGAAAATAGCTCACCCACCTCATTTCCTTTGTTTACAGAATAGAAAAGTAATTTAGAAAACTGTAATGTGTAGAAATAATATGAAAACCAAACAGTATGCTTTTCTGTTCACAGCAAAGATTATCACATACACATGTTCCTTCTGCAAAAGAGCTGAAATTTCCCCTAGTGTGTGAGAAACATAACCATGCAAGGGAATTTCTGACCTCAAAAATCAGTTTGATAATGACTTGAGCAAATTATATTTGTACTTCCCTTGGCCACTGGTCCCCAATTCCTGTTTCCCCTCCTACCCCAGAAAACTCTTGCTGCACTGAGCCAATTGTGCAGGGAGGGAGGTTGGGAGAAACTTGTTTCCTTTTTTTGCTTTTGTTTGTTTTTTTTCTTAATGTTTGACATTGTTTTCTCTCCCCATTTTAAGTCATAGCCTGCCAACTTTCAAGTATCTACCCAACCCCCATGATTTTCCAAAACAAACTAATAGGTAAACACTCATAAGACGCCTGTATTTTAGTAATTATGGTCTGCTTATGCTCCTTACTCTTCTAAGGGACTAAAGAAGCCTTTGACTGCCTAGGTCACAAGATGAAGATGTTGTTGCAATGCAGCTCCAAAAAGATTATTCTAAAAGACTGTGCAAAAAAAGTTTATTTTTGGAACAGTATTGTAACATCTGTCTGCATTTCCACGCAGTGGACAGACTGAAAAGAGCATTGGTCACTCTGGTAATATTTCAGTTTCTTTTCCTATGAGACATGCTAGTTCACAAGGAAAAGCAATGCTACACATTTACAGGGAAGCAGGGTGTCCCGGTGTAGCAGGCACTAGTGGGGCAACACAGGAACTAGGTTTATCACAGTATTAGGTTGGAAGAGACCTCAAAGATCATCAAGTCCAACCCATTACCACACACCTCAAGACCAGACTATGGCACCAAGTGCCACATCCAAACCCGCCTTGAACACCTCCAGGGATGGTGACTCCACCACCTCCCTGGGCAGCCCATTCCAGTAGGGAATGACTCTCTCAGTGAAGAACTTTCTCCTCACCTCAAGCCTAAACCTCCCCTGGCACAGCTTGAGACTGTGTCCTCTTGTTCTGGTGCTGGTTGCCTGAGAGAAGAAAGCAACCTCCTCCTGGCCACAAGCACCCTTCAGGTAGTTGTAGACAGCAATAAGGTCTGCCCTGAGCCTCCTCTTCACCAGGCTAAACAATCCCAGCTCCCTCAGCCTCTCCTCATAGGGCTGTGCTCCAGGTTTCTCCCCAGCCTCATTGTCCTTCTCTGGACATGTTCAAGCACCTCAATGTCCCTCTTAAACTGAGGGCCCCAGAACCGGACACAGTACTCAAGGTGTGGCCTAACCAGTGCAGAGTACAGGGGCAGAACGACCTCCCTTCTCCTGCTGGCCACACTATTCCTGATGCAGGCCAGGATGCCATTGGCCTTCTTGGCCACCTGGGCACACCACTGGCTCATGATTAGGTGGGTGTCAATCAGCACCCAGCAATTAGTTTAGTCTAAGTTCTACTGCTCATATGGTGTCCAGCCCTAGAAATGTTACCTTACAGGTGGTATACACCTGAATATGAATGAGTGTAACCCACTTCAGCACCCACTTTGAGGGTGCTGAAAAGCAACAAACTTCTGATTAAACTGAAAAGTTAATAAAATGACATGTAAGCAGCCAGCTTTCTACTGACCAACTGAGATTCCTGTTGCATCTTTAAGCAGGTTTGATACTGCACTTTTGAAATGTGCCCTAGTGACCAGTGTTTCAAGCTGTGGCTGAAGAAGCAGATGGCATTGACTATGACAGACAGCACATCTTGCAGGTGGCTTGGATGAATACCTAAGCATAGTCAAGGGGTTCTTTTAATGCAAATTTTAGGAATCCAGAGGAATAAGGTAGAAAAAGTGCTATTAGAGATTACAAGGAAAGATCTTAGTAGGAAATGCTACTCTTTCCAAAATCTGAATCATTCTCTGGAACCAAATCAGTTCCATCCCCCAGGCAGGAAGAGCCCTCATGTTTTCAGCAGTTCACACTTTCATGCAAGATCAGCTGGTAAAATTTGGCAACTTTTAGAAAAAGTTAACCTAGAAAACACACTCCAAACTCCCTCACACCTTGCTTCATTCAGATTCAGGAGAGAGACTGCAAAATGACTCGTAAAGTAAATTATCAAAACTTTCCTGCTGTTACACAGTATTGTATATCCACTGCTCAGAATTCATCAGCCAGTGCTATCTCTCTGCCTCCACCTCCAAACTCATGAAACAGAGCTTGATTAAATCAAGAGACCTTCCCTACCACCTCTCTACAGCTCATTTTTCTTCTTTTTATTTGGAACAATTATGCAAACTGAAATAAGCACTTCTCATCTTGAGGTCTTGCTGAAATTCTAACATATTTCTAGATATTTAAAAAAGAGGTCCTTTGGGAAGAGAACTGACTTGTGTCAGGACTGGATACAACACTGAAAGGCTTCAGTAAACCTACTTGTAGCTAAAACTGCAATTTGCCCAACTTAGTTTTGCTTTATAAACTTTACCTCATCATTTTCCTGCAATTTGAATAAAATCCTTGAGGTCCCTGTAGGTGTGGTAAGATTGGTGTAGGTGTGGTAAGATTGGTGTACGTGTGTCTATCTGCAAACCTTACCACCAAAGCTCATGCCTGACTTTGTCCATAAAGTCCCCAATTAACACCATCATCACGCTCAACATCCTGCAGTGAAGCCTGTGCTGTGGGACAGTGTGCAGCAGGACAATGAAAACAGCAAAACCCATAACCTGTATTTATTTCTGCTCCACTCAAAGAACATCCAAGGTAACACAGTCAAAGACTAACAGCAACAGCTAGAGGCAAGAGAAAAACCTGCAGCTCCATTCTCTTGTACATGTCTTAGCCAAGGGAAACTAAACATCTGTCCTGGCCTTTTCCCTTGCTATTCTTTGCTTCATTTCCTCACGTACTGTAAAGCAGGGTAAGCAATTAACACTCCTTGTCCTAAGAGATGTGCAAGCAGACCTAGCTGAAAAGACCCCAAGCCTCTCATCTGAAGGCGCCTTCTCTTCTGACAGACCTGAGCAGCAATCTGCAGACATCTCCCAAGCCTTCAGAGATGTGTTCCTCTACCACAGAAGTTCTTCTTAGTCACAATCTTTTGTGCTTTTGTCACAAATCTCCTATATGCTTTGCTTTATAGCATGGACTATTTCCAGAATGTGCAAGGAGTCTTAATGATCCTCCTCAGGACATCTGAGATGTGACAGGACTTCAGAAGGAAAACTTCCTTCAACTCAGACAGGTCTGAGTTGATGTCATCCGAGACAGTGGGTCTGAAGCTGGGTACGGGATCACACATCAGAGTGCTTCTGAAACTCCCAAAGGCTTGGGATCCATGCATCTGTGCCAGGAGGGTATGGAGCTCTTGTGATGTTTGAGTCATGTTGCACAGCACCCACTAGCACTTGCCTCATGGTCATCACACACATAACAACAGGGTTTCACTCAGCACAACAGCCTCAGCAACACTCTTCTGTAAGAGGAACAGGTAAGTCCTTCTTTCCAGGCCTGCAAAAGGTTTTTGCTTAGCATAAAAGGCTTCATACACAAATTCAGTAATCCAGAGCACCTTGATTTTCTACAGCTAACTATGAAATTGCTCAGTCTTAGGGCCTATAGATAATGGCTCTAGAAGCATCAAAGTTAAAAAATACCAACCAGCTCACATCCCACCCTTCCCCCCAGCCTCCAGCCAAATTCATTCAGTAGGGGACAAAAACATTCCTGGAACTGAAGGGATCAAGCTGTCACACCTCTGAGATCCTGAAATAAAGGAGCAACCTACAGAACTGCTCTTCCCCATAATGGCCAAACCCAAGGATATTTCAGGCCTGTCAAAGCTGCTTCCTTTATTTGAGCACTGAAGGGAAAAATGCAATTGGCACAGAACTGAAGACAATCATTAGCTGAATACTCCTTGCAAAAAACATTCCGTTTTCAAGCTGGACTAAAATAGGATGGCAGGAAGTAAAACAGAAGATGTGGCTCTCACATCCTTCAGCAGGTTATAGAATTTTTGGTGGTATATGAGAGGAGATCAAAGCTGTTTTCCTCTGATAGTAACCTATTTCTTATATAAAAATAAACATGTAGAAAGCACTGGATGGGAACAGAATGGCCACAGATAAACAGCACCTAGTTAACAGGATATATATAACCTATCTCAACAAAAATTCAAGGAGAGCAACACCAAAAATATACAGAAATGAGAAGGTGAAAACATGTTTTTGTTGTCATGGGACCATCCAGATCATAAACACCTAGCATCATTTAGGAATAGTTAGTTTTAATGTAAATAATAGGTAGCCAAACATATCTTCATTCCCATAACAGCAGCACATATTACTAAGATTGACAATGAAATTATCAGATGGGATATTGAAGTATTGGGCCAGATCCATCCACAATAATATCTTTGTATGCTTGTCACACAACTAAAAAAATTAACCTTTTAATCTTTAGTTTCATCCATCCTGCTTCACACTATAAAACAGCCTAATCCAGGTACTTAGTAAACACATAAAAATTCATTATTTAGATGAAAAAGAAAGAAAACAGCTTCATATTTTTGAATAAAGGAGATGACCTCAAGCAATATCTTCCACTTACAGTACTTGAAATCAGAGACATTTGAAGCCTTCTCTGTAAAAGATGCACACAAAGAAAAATTGAACCTCAAAACCTTTCGTGCATTTCACTTGCAATTCTTCCAACACTCAGAGATCTAAAAAGATTTATCATACTAAATTCCCTGTAGATGATAGGCAGCCAAACATTTAAATGTGACATCCAGGAAGGTAATTTGTCCTTATAAGGACAGTCCACATCCCTAAGCGTTCAAGCTGTCATCTTATACTTTTAAACACTTAGGGTTTTCGGATGAGCAGTGATAATTTTTAACAAAGCAGAGAGGTCTCAATTTGCAAATTGAGTAACTCATGGAATAAGAAAGTTGGATCTGTAATAGAGTCTGACAGATGTCTGCACCACGACATGACAGTGACAAAGTGCCTCTGAAATTTTCTCTTCAAAGATGAAGTTTCAGATTGCCTCCTTTCACCTCTAGGAATCCAAATAATATTTTTTGATTATACAGGTGAAAAGAAATTTGGTTTCAGCTACTATCCATTTACATGCAGCAAATAAGTTATGATTATAATACTGGGCTCTGATCGTGAGAAGCACCAGCAATAATAACATTGCAGAACAGCGTTTGAGACTCTCTGGTGGTACAGGAAGATGGAAGAAAAAAACCCAACAACATCCAAAACAGCTGCAGTGGAAACGGTTTGCTCAAGCTCAAAATTAATTTGTGAAATTTAAGATAATATTTTAGTGTCTTATTACAAATAACATTTGTGGTATCCTTGAATTTTAATGCAAGATGTGTATGACTTCATAGGAAAAAATTACAATCATTGTATTCAAATATATAATATGAATGGAGAGTTTGGAAGTTATGCAACAGGAATTGTTCTCCACAAGCCTTTCCAAATACTCTGCTCAAGCACTGTGGTCAAAGAAAACACTAGAATCACAGAATTATTGAATGGTAAGGTTGGAAGGGACCTCAAGGATCATCCAGTTCCAAGCCCCTGCCATAGGCAGGGACACCTCCCACTAGCACAGGGCACTCAAGGCCTCATCCGACCTGGCCTTGAACACCTCCAGGGAGGGAGAAGCCACAACCTCCCTGGGCAACCTGTGCCAGTGTCTCACCACCCTCACTGCAAACAACTTCCTCCTAACATCCACTTTCAATCTCCCCTCTGCCAGTTTAAACCTATTGCCCCTTTTCCTGTCATTACAAGACCTTGTCATTAGTCCCTCCCCAGCCTTCCTGTAGCCCCCTTCAGATACTGGAAGGCTACTCTAAGGTGTCCTTGAAGTCTTCTCTTCTCCAGGCTGCAGAGCCCCAAAAGGACACCAGTATGACATGACAGCGTTTCCACAAGCAAGAACCACTCAAACACTTAAAAACTTCCACCATGCTACTGGAAAAGGTTATTTATGGCCTCACATAACGGCCACAGATGATGGTGGGAGAAGAGCAAAGATTAGTCGCCTCCCAGTCATGGCAAAACTGCACTACCAGAGTAACCACTAGGTATAGGACAGTGTCACAAGTGAAGAGCCTCTTCACAGGTTCAGCTGGTTGTCCCCCAGGGCCTGAGCAGAATAGCAGGAGAGGCAAAGTCTAACCCTACAACTGCTTTGAGCCTAGTTGCGTTTTGAGATTTAGCACCTTTCCAAAAGACAAGCTGTTAGAAGCTAACCAGGAGAGAGCTTGGGGTGAGAATGTCTCAGTCCATTCCTCAACATAGACTGTGGCTGTGACACAAATACAAACTTGAATGCCACTCCAAAAAGCCCAGCCCTAGCACAGCATCAATTCAGTCATATGTGGAATGAGGATTTCTTTAATCCTTTAAAACTGAAGGACTGGAGGAAACAACAGTGTCTCAAATTATTTCATATGAAAGCACTGACAAGGACTTGTCGCATACACACTACTAATAACATGGTCAAGAGTGCATAATTCCTATGCAATTCTTTTTTTAAGCTGCAGTCTAACTAAAGATACAAATGCTGTTGTCTCAAATACTGCCTGCAAGTGGCAAGGTACCTACTTAGCTGTTCAAATAGGACAGAAGACCTCTGTCAATGATAGACTTTCATTATTCTTCAAGGACACATAGATGGAAAGAATGAATAGAAAGTGGTTACATAATATTCTTCCAAAGATTTCACTGTCTTCTTTAGGGCATGGTGTCTTCTACTGTACACAGACTTTGATAATTTCAGAAATCTGGAATCATTAGGCTGCAATGGAAGAGCTTCTCACTCATACAGCATGGAGGAACACTGTAGATTTTGCTGTTAGGGTGAAAAGGGAACAGCAAGTAGCATTAAGAAATGCCACTATGGTCCACTCTTTCAACTGAAAATATTCAAAAGAATATATAAGGTGGGTACACAGAAAAGGTTTAAACATTTAGTGGTAAACATAAAAGCCTTTGTTAAATAATGCTGAAAATAAGGAAGCAAAACCCAAAAAGAGGTTCAGGTCCAAAAAATTTGTGTTAATTATGGTGGAGTTAAATCACTGAGAACTGGCCAAAGGACTTTGGAAGAGTAATTGAAATAGTGTACCAAGTATAAACTCTGAACTGGAGTTTTTAAAAGCAATTCCCTCTAAACAAGTTGCTCCACATCTGCTTACTGAAGTGTTGTAAGTCGCATGTCCTTCTCAGAAGCAGTTACCAGAATCTTCCAGGAGCAGTACAGAGGCCAAACTGAACCACTGTTCTGACAACTACAGCAAGCCCTAGAAACTACTTTAAAATGATTTACTTCTTATATGAGCAGCAGCTGGCACGGTCTCCCCTTGGATCCTGCTACTGCAGACAGTGACTGATGAGGGAAAGTTAAACAACTGGTAACTGATATGACCAGTTGTTGATTTCAGTAAGTGATAAGGCCTATCACTTGAGGAAAATGAACTGTGTTCCTGTTAGCCCAGATTCTCACTAAATAATATGAAGAAATAGACCATGTGATTTCTGCTCTCCTCCTACCCCATCCACTTAATCCTTCTAATAGACTCATGCCTTTAACAAAGCGGCTAAACTACGTTTAGAACCAACAATGCCTAAAAATGTTCCTAAATGTGCCTAAAAGACCAGACATCAGCAATGCCGAGAACTGAGAGATGTTTTCCAGAGTATATTTCACAACAAACTCATGAGATATGTAAATTCAAGAGATCAAAACCTTGTAAAACAGTGAGAATGTATTTAAGTATAGAAGCATTTTACATTTCAACACCTCTAAAAAGGTCAGTAAAAGTTAGTGGAGAAACTAAGAACTCACATGAAGATCATCATACATTCATCTTGAATTCTCTGGCTCTAAGTAACATATAACCCACAGACAGTAACCGTTACTCTGTGCCTCTGGAGATGATGAGTTACTCTGTCTTCCACTGTGGGAATTTTCACTGTCCCAGCTGCAGCAGAAAGCATTTGCTACCTGGAAGACCTGTCAATCCCACACATCCATTTTATGTATCTGTTGCTACAGAACTGAAGCACTGATGAAGAAACCAGGTGAAATTGCATGTGCTGTAGGAGATCTAAACACGTCAGCATGTAACTTGAAGACTGGTTCAGCTCACAGCCATGTAATTGCTTTGCCAATACTCCAGTAGTTAAATAGTTGCAGAAATTTGTCTGGAGACATGCTGAGCATCTCAGTCAATTTTCAACCCACTTAGAAATCTCCTTGTCAAGGCATTGAAATTCAGCCAGACATGGAAGAGACCAAAGTGGCTGCAAGGTCATGAACAGGATATCCGTGTAATCAGAAAACCAGGAGCCCCACAATCCTTACTGCTTTTCTAGCACAGTTGAAATAAAGAAGAGAAAATCTGCTAATGACTTTCCACGGAGATGATATTTCCATGGCTTTTCTTGATGATGTGTCAATATCAGACAGATGAGTGGAAATTCACCAGCTTGTCTACCTCTCAATATCTGGAAGGACAAGCCTCGACAGGCTTGGGCCAGCCTCACTGCTGGAATGGAATATTACACCTGTCCAATGCTTTCTAACCTCTATTAGGTGCAATTGCTCTGTTCTGCTAGTAAAAGAGACCATAGATTGCAGCTCTGCTCATGTTATTGGGCATCTGATGAATGAATTGGCTGCCAAATTTCAACCCAGATTTCCCATCCACCCACCAACAAGTCCTTCTTTTTGGTTGCAGAAATTATTCCCCAGCTCTAAAGTGAATATTCATGTCTAAATTTAATTTTATAATCAAAGAACAATATAGTAACTTTTTTTTTTTTAACTTTTTTTAAAACAATCCAAACAATCTCAAACAATTACATCAAAAATTACTACTTCTGAATCCTGCATGCGGATTTTGGTATAAAGACCAAATTTTATGTCAACTGGTAAACTGTAATTTTGATTTGGAACCCATAAATAAACACATTTCAGACAACTGTCTTCTCATTGGAGGATGGAAACTACACAAATACCTCAGTCCAAGCATTAACCCATTTGAACTAAAAAACAGATCTGTTTCACATCAATTGAAATATTTTGTTTTCCCTTCTCAAAATTCAAGATGTCCTGTATTTCTTGGCAATGTTTTCTGCACTCCATTCTTTACACCTTAAGTTCTACAAAGCTTTCCCCACATTTCAGGGTTAAAAAGAACCATTCTGGTATAAAAGGCTTGGAAGGCAGATAGGTTGCAAGGATATCCACTCATCCAGCTCACCACCCTGGTAATGCTCACAGCACGATGACAGTCTGCTTTCTTACATCATCTCCCTGACTTTTTTGCAAGACACAATTTTCTCTTGAACCCTTCAGCTGGAGAAAGTCAGTTAAACAGTCTGTACCTATTTTGGACACTTTTAGTTACAGGTAAGGATGTGATCTGCTGCTATTAGATCCTGAAAACAAATGGATTCAGGTAAGGAGAGACTTAGGGAGCTGGGGACGGGGCTCTTTAGCTTAGAGGAGACTGAGAGGTGACCTCATCAATGTTTATAAGTATGTAAAGGGTGAGTGCCGGGAGGATGGAGCCAGGCTCTGCTCACTGATGCCCAATGGTAGGACAAGGGGCAATGGGTGGAAGTTGAGGCATAAGAAGGTTCATGTAAACAATTTTTTCCACTGTGAGGGTGACAGAACACTGGCACAGGCTGCCCAGGGAGGTTGTGGACTCTCCCTCTCTGGAGATACTCAAAACCCACCTGGCTGTGTTCCTGTGTGATCTGATACAGGTGGTCCTGCTCTGGCAGGGGGGTTGGACTGGATGATCTCTCGATGTCCCTTCCAGCCCCTGACATTCTGTGAACGCGTGTAAACCAGAAATCTAGTAGTAGGACATCAGATGAACTACCACTTGACCTACATGTGCCCTTCAAATAAGGAAAAGAGCTGAGATGGTTCACCTGGTTTAAAATCACAAAGCTGGCCCATAAGAAGGAACTCAATGCACACAACAACCTTTGTACTGTGAGGTTAAATACCTCAAAGGAAAGAAAATTACATTCTCAGGATGCACACGCAATGGCTGCCCACACAACCTTACTCCTGTTCTCTTGTATGCCTGTCTGTTCACACCACACTCCTAATCAGGTTCCATTGTCATGTTTATCTTTTTTAACAATTCCTTTTCAACACTTTCTTATCACTGAATATTCATATCTTGCATATTTTCAGATGTTTTAATTTACATAGTTCCAGAGCACCTCATTTTATCTCTTGCCCATATTTCCAACCCCTTTCTGTCCTTTTGTATTATAACCTCCTTTGTATTTGTTGAACATCCTCATTTTATGACCATCTGTGAATGTAATTAATGTAGCATTCAATCTTTCTACTGGATCCCTAGTAAACATGTTACATTTACTCATACTGCAGATCCTAGAACCACCCAGTTGCCACATTCCTTAAACTTAGTGCTTCATCACTATCCCTTACTGTCCCTTCAATTACTACTTAATGCAAGCAACAACAGAGTAATGTCAAACAAACTTTGTGAAGTACAATACTAAACTCTTTCTTAATAGCTTACATTGCATAATGCATTATCCCACTGAAAACTTCAAGTTTTCTAGCATGACTCACTGTTTACTGCTCATGGCTCTTTACCCTTATTACTGTTGTTTCAGTATTCATCCCATTAATCTTCTGTATTAAATATGAAGTTACATGAGGACAGTTCCCTCACGCACAACTTCATGTCCAGTCAGCTGATATGGATTGGATGTCTCTTGGAGGTGCCAAAGGAAATCACAGCTAGAGTGCCTCTTTCAACAGAGCTGATGCTCTGAACAGAACATAACAGGAACAGAAATAATGCAGCTGATCCTAAGAAAACACTATGATACCACATAATGTTAATTCATTCTGTTTAAGGACAGTTGTGACAAGAGTAGAATGAGACTGTATACCAAAAGAACTCCTCTCAGTGTCCATACCTCTTTTTCCCAACAACTTCTACAGCCTTTATGACCAGCTAATGCAGGTGATGCCTGCTGGCTGCTCATCAGCTCATAAACTGAGCACAGTTCCCGTTCTCACAGGCTGAGTGGGAACAGCACAATCCTGGAGTGATGCTGCTAGTGTGTCACAGGGAGAAGAGGCAGAAAGGGCTCAGTTAGGGACAGGAGGGAAAAGGAGAGCACAGAAACAGTCAGGTTCAATGACCCATTCCTCTGACTGTAGCCATGTTCCTCTGAAATGAGTCAGAGCAGAGCAGGTTCCCCTACCATCCCCAAACCCAGCAAGTCAACTCTGGCATCCTAGCTAAGCACTTCTCAGAGGAGTAATGTGAACCAAGGACCCTGAGGACAGGACAACACAGGGACAAATGTCTTATTACCACTGCCTTAGCAATAAATCTAAACTACACAGAGAAGGTAAATGGAGGCTGGAATATACCATCTAGGATCTCTGAAGCCAGCAATATTATTCTTCAAACAAATTGCTGCCATGAATATATCAACTGAAACATATAAAGGTACATAACTTTAATAAATTCTTAAATTGAAAGTAAAGTCACTCTGATAGAAAGTCACTGGGGAAACAACTACCTTTCCTCTGTCAAATATCAAATCCCTGTCTAAAGCTACATGGTGTTTCTCAAGAAATGTGAAATTTCTAAACTTTACAAAATATCATATTTTTAGAATAGACATTAATGAAGGGAAATAAGCATCATGAAAGCCGCAGAACTGTCACTTTGAAAGATACTTTCACAAGTTTCAGAAGCATCTATCATGAGCATCTTAGAATCATAGTTGAAAATCTTATTTACTGCCTGTGACCTACTTCTGGTTTCACTTCTCAGCCCAAATTCATACTTCAGCTGATGAACTTCACTCAGGTTATGGTCCTGTGTGCACACACTATTATTTCTCTTGGACTGTAAACATGCATTTGGGAACAGCACTTATGTACAAGTGGGAGAATGGACTAGATGATCTCCATCATTTTCTTCCAGGTCTACCTTGATAGCTCTTCATTTTAGAAAACAGTTGAACCAATGATTCCAAATGCAAGTTCAGTTCATCACAGTGCCATCTATAATCATTATCCTGAGGCATCAGGAATGGAACATGCTTCTTGGCAACTGTTCTGCTTATTTATTATTCCCAAACTCCTGTTCACTGAGATGCCAGTCTGTAATACCTAAGTTAAACCTGACAAGCCAAGACTCTTCATCTAAACTCATGCCTTAATCTGTATGACTTTTCCTAACAAATCCCAATGTCTGCACAGATTATGTAATATAATCATACTGAGAAACACTCTAGATTTAAATTATTTTATGCTTGCTCTGGTTTTATGAAGTAAATGACTTCTGGAAATATTTTATTCATGATCAGAAAAAAAAGTTATCAAAGTCTACATTTAAAGCTTCTGATCAACTGAAGTAACCAAGTAACAGGCAAAATATTAAATAATTTTCTGTTAAAATATTTGCTACAAATTTCAAAATCCTCTCGTGTCAAAAAAGTGCATTTAGAAGAAGGTAGAACATCTAATTTGCTTTTAGACTGTATCATAATTCTGTCTAGCTTCAAAATAAAGTCTTGTAATTAATCTGCAACAGCTCTCCAAAAGAACAGAACTGAAATATGTGAGACGAGTGGTCTCAGGGCAGACTGAAGTCTAAGCACTGAGGCTGTACAGTTTCTAATCAGTAAGTTTTGTGTGAAAAAAAAAAATAAAGTTTAAGATTTGATGAAACAACCTCCAAAAGAAATACAACTTGCTGCCCAGATTGCTCTGAAGGCAATGGCAAAAGCTAAAAGCAGTCAGTTACATGTCAGTCTGTCCGAAAGACCACAGAAAAATGAACGTCTAGCAGGAGAGGTGTCAAGACATAATCAGTATATATTTAAGATGGAAAGGAAGAATCAAAAACTTAAACTGCTGAAAGGGCAACTGCCACATGAGATTTTTATCTTTAATAAGTTTCTCTCACAAAACAGTGTGGAAGATCTATTACACCATGAATTATGATACTATCTGTGAATTAGATTGCTG
>VWYK01016203.1:4526-16492 GCA_013399775.1 Semnornis frantzii | reverse complement strand
CGCCTCCAGCCTCAGCGGCTGCCCCACAGTGGGGAAGCGCCTGGGAGGTTTGAGGGACTTGAAGGGCTTTGGGATGCAATCAAAACATTCCTGCCTGCGAAAGCATGAAACCCCCACCAGTTTCTGGGAAACCACTGTCTTCGGCGTGTCTGCATAGCTTCGGGCATCCTGGGAGCTGTAGTTCAAAGCCGCCCAGCAAAAGCGAGCGGGGCCGGTGCTGAGGGTTTCTGGATGGAAGAGTTGTGTGACTATTGGCTCACAGATGAAAGCCTGGGATTTCTGGGATGCTGAGCCTGCTCCTGCAGCCAAGGCAGAGCACAGCTCCTCGGCGCCTGGGGCGTGGGGGACTGCAGCACAGCGAGAGGCAATCGCTGTCCTCGGGGAAATCACAGAGGCAGGGAAACATTCCTGTGGGCAAAGCCCCTCAGGGTCCCCAAGCCCAACCCAGATCTCTGCTCTGCAAGGTGCACCCTGAATCAGAGCCCCAAGCACCACATCCAAATGATTCGTGGTCACTCCACCACCTCCCTGGGCAGCACTCTTACTGAGAAAAGTTTTCACATGTCCAGTCTAAGCTTACCCAGCGGCAGCTTGAGGCCATTCCCTCTTGCTCTGTCACCAATTACCTGTGATGAGAGACCAGCAGCAGCCTCTCCACAACCTGTACACAGCCATGAGGTCTCCCTTCAGCCTCCTCTGTTTCACATTAACCATCCCCAGCTCACGCAGTCTCTCCTCATCAGGTTTACTCTCCAGGCCCTTCCCAACAATCTTGCCCTGCTCTGCACTGGCTCCAGCACCTCCACATCCCTCTTGTACTGAGGTGCCCAAAACTGAACACAGCACTCGAGCTGTGGCCACACCAGAGCAGAGTCTAAGGGGACATTCACCTCCCTGCTCCTGCTGGGCACAGCACTTCTGATCCCAGCCAGGATGCCTTTGGCCTTCTGTGCCACCTGGGCACACTGCTGGCTCACATTCAGCTGCCTGGGCACACTGCTGGCTCACATTCAGCTCCTGTCTATTACAACTCCCAGGTCCCTTTCTGCCAACAGCTTTCCAGCCACACTGCCCCAGGCCTGCAGCATTGCTTGGGGTTGTTGTGGCCCAAGTGCAGGACCTGGCATTTGGCCTTGTTGAATCTCATCCCATTAACATTGGCCATGGATCCGATCTATCCGAGTCCCTCTGTACAGCCTCCCTACCTCCATGATGATCAACACTGCCACCTAACTCAGTGCCACCTGCAAACTTACTGCCAACACAACTCTATGGCTCCATCAAGGTCATCAATAAGTGAGAAGCCTCAGTTCTGGCAGCAGCAACCCAAAAGCCGAGCACTGATGACTGGCAGGAGGGACAGCAGGAGCCAGGCAGGATGAAGCCAAAGGCATCTACAGGGCCTGCAAGCCCCCTGTGACCTGTCAGATATGTGTTCCCCGCTGGGGGCAGGTCTCCAGTCAGTATCTGGCTGGGGACCACAGCAAGGGACTGAGTGTGGGGATGAGGTCCTGCTCCAGGCCAGGCAGAGAGAGGACCCAGCACAATGCCTTTCATCTTCTGCTGTGACAACCAAAGGACACCAGTCTGGACTGCACAGCCCCACTGACAAGCTACAGTCTGAACCTACCCATTTCTAGCTTGGTTCCATTCCCCCCAGTCCCATCACTACCTGACAGCCTAAAAAGTCCCTCCCCAGTTTTTTCGTATCCCCCTTAGGATACTGAAAGGCCACAATAAGGTCACTTGGGAGCCTTCTCCTCTCCAGACTGAACACCCCCAACTGCCTCACTCTCTCCTCACAGCCGAGTAGCTCCAGCCCTCTGCTCATACTCGTGGCCCTTCTCTGGACACCTTCCAGCACATCTACAGCCCTCTTGTACCAGGGGCTCCAGAACTGGAGGCAGGACTCCAGGTAGGCTTGGGCTTCACAGGTCAGAGCACGAGACTGCTGCGTGGCTGTGCACGGGCACAGTGCAGAAGCTCAGTGGCAACAACCCCACAAAGTCAGACTGCAGCAGCTCCTGGTGTGGGTCTGCAGCACTGGCTGCCAGCAGCCTGAAGCCTTCACAAGTGGTTTCAGGCACTTAGAAAGCAAACAACCAGAGATGAAAGAGAAAACCATGGGAGGGTTTGTCCTGGGAGGGGAGAACCTGCAGGCCTGACGTGGATTGCTCATGCTGGCAAGAGCTGCATGGATGCTTTCCAGGTGCCTCCATCCTCCAGCACAGGACCCGACAGGGAGCACTGCTGAAAACACCTCTGGGTGCAGGGCAAACACTGCCTGGGGGAGGGGACACAGCGGGAGGCAGGTCCCACACAGCACCGTCCCCGCCTGGCCGAGCTGCATCCAGGCTGCCCCTGAGCAGCTGCTTCCCAACCTCTCCGAACAAACCACTTTGGAGGAAAGCAGGGCAGCAGGTCCCCTGCAGGACACTGCAGCCAAGAGCTGAGTTTCTGGAGGCTCTCCAGCAAGATGTCCCTTTAGGGTTTGGTTTGGTTTTTTTCTTGCAGAGCTGGGATTTCTGCTCTGGAGGAGAACAGCAGTTGGAGATCATATAATGGTAAGGTTGGAAGGGACCTCAAGGATCATCTAGTTCCACCCCCCTGCCATAGGCAGGGACACCTCCCACTAGTACAGCTCACTCAAGGCCTCGTCCAACCTGGCCTTGAACACCTCCCAGGGCAATCTGTTCCAGTGTTTCACCACCCTCACTGCAAACAACTTCCTCCTGACATCCAGTCTAAATCTCCCCTCTGCCAGTTCGAACCCATTGCCCCTCGTCCTGTCATTGCAAGGCCTTGTCAATAGTCCCTCCCCAGCCTTCCTGTAGGCCCCCTTCAGATACTGGAAGATACTGGATGTTTCTGTTTTGCACAGACAGTGGAAAAGGGACCTTGAAAAGGTCAAGGCCACACAGCAGGTAAAGTGAGACCTTGTCTCTGAGATTTAGGGCAGCATGTTGGTGCCTCTTGCTTCCTTCTCTTTAGCTGTCAAACTCCTACAGTGATCCTGATCTCCCCTGGAATCAGATGCCAGTCATTGGACAAAACCTTCTCCCTGCTCCAGGGTGACTCAGCCCTGCATGCTCTGCGTCCCTTCTCCACAGAGAAAGGTCCCACCTGGGTCTGACTGTTCCCAGACCAGCAGCAGACTCCCTACCTCCAGTAGGAGGGTGATAGAATGCACTGAGTTGGAAGGGAGCCTCAAAGGGCATCTTATCCAACTCCCCTGCAGTGAGCAGGGACACCTCCAACTAGAGCAGGTGGCTTCCACCACATCTCTGGGCTCTACCTGCAGGTCCTGAGGCTAGGGCTGTGCTGCTAATGCCCATGGATTCAGTGCCATGCTGGCACCTGCCCCACCACCCAACATGGCAGAAGGTCTGGAGCAAGGTCTTGCAATTGGCTGCCCCTGCTTGCTTCAGACCTCATCCTGGTGTCCTCAGACTGGTCCTCAGCACTAACAAAACCCAGGTGAGGAGATGTAGGAGCAGAGCAGAGGCTCAGAAACCATAGCCACCAGCCAAGCCCAGCCAAAACACAGCTCCCCAGCATGTCCTTCCAACACCCTGCACCTTAGGAATTCTCCTGCTCCCCAGCATGTCCCTCCAACACCCATGGTGCTTGCAACAGCTCAGCCTTTGCTCTGTGATCTCCTCCACCCTAGGTCTTCTGTTTCTGTTATAAGGGTTTTCATTGGACTGTGAGCCTCAGCTATGGTGATCTCCAAAGCAGAGCTTCAGGGAGGGAAGGGAGGAGCAGGAGGCTGCTGTGACCATTTCCGAAAGCAACCACCTGTGCTCAGAGCAGCTCTCAGCAGCTTGGAGGGCACACTGCCACAGGTTGGTACAGCTTGGCTCAAGGCTCCCAAACACAGAGGGTGAGCCTTCTGCAGCAGATCCAGGCAGCTCTTGCTTTGAATTAAGGCTGCTCTTCAGCTCTGCCTGGGAGTGCTGTCTGCCCTTTGTGCCAGCAGTGGTTCCCAGAGCTCCTGTTGTGTCCTCCCTGGGCAGTTAACAGGGAGAGGAGGAGGGTGGGGAGGGAACTGCTGTGCTCTGACAGCAGCTCTGCTAATGAATGTCGTGAAAAGAAAGATCAGAAGGGCCTCAGTGACAGCTTCAGCCCCAGACAGGCTGCAGACAGACCCAGAGCAAAAGAGCCAAGAAAGCAGAGGCCTGAGTCCACCACGGACCCAGCACCTCACAGCAGCAGAGACCATGTCCAGAACCTCTCATCTCCAGTACCAGGGGCCATGTCCAGAACCTCTCAGCTCACATCAGCACCAGGGACCATGTTCAGAACCTCTCACCTCCAGCACCAGGAAGCTCCATCAAAGCACTGTCTGACATTAGGCTCATCACAGAGGTACCCTCAGGCCCTTGTGCCAGTCCTGGCCATGATGTCAGTCAGTCATAACCCCACTGGGGTAGAAATCACCGTGAGGTGATGACTGACCCATGGCTTTGTGACACAGGAGTTGCCAAGAGCACCACTTTCCCCTTTCTTCTCCTTCAGCATGTCCCATCCTTCCATAGGGATATGTGGCTGTGGTGCCTGCTCTCCTTGCTCCTCCTTACAGCTGGCAAATCCATGGAGAGGACCAGGAGCTGCCATTCCTTGCTTTGTCCCTGCTCTTTTGGCCTTGTGAGTAGCTGTCAGTGGTTCGAATCATTTGCTTTAGTTCCCTCAGCTGATGAAGGGACTCAGCTCTTCCAGAACCAGGTCCCACAAAGCACTTAATGATGGAAGCTCTCTGATAGGAGGCCAGGCTGAGAGAGTTAGGCTCTTTCAGCCTGGAGAAGTGAAGGGAGACCTTCTGGTGGCCTTTCAGTGCTTCAAGAGAAGGCTGCAGGGAGACCTTCTGGTGGACCTGCAGTGCTTCAGGGGGCCAGAAGAAAGCTGGGGACAGAATTTTGAGCAAGGGGTGATGGTTCAAAATAGAAGAGAGAGACTCAGATCCAAGAGAAGGTGAAATGTTTGATACTGAGGGTGGGGAGACCTTGGCATCATCTCCTCAGAGATCTCCTGGTGGCCTTTTGGGGCTTATAGGATGCATAGAAGAAAGCCAGGGACACAGTTTCGAGTAGGGCCTGTTGGGACAGGACAAGGGGGGATGGCTTGAACTAAAAGAGGGAGATTGAGAGTGGAGAGAAGGGAGAAATGTTTGGCAGCGAGGGTGGGGAAAGCCTGGCCCAGGCTGCCCAGAGAGGTGGGAGCTGCCCCATGGCTGGCACCACTGCAGGTCAGGTTGTGTGGGGCTGTGAGCAGCCTGCTCTGGGCATGGATGTCCCTGCTGAGTGCAGGATGAGCTTGAAAGGTCCCTTCCAACCCAAACCAGTCTGGGATTCCATGATTCTATGTGCTCATTTCCCAGGGGGAGAGTGGCCTGTGGAGATCAATGCTTCAGAAGGAGGCACCTCCCTGAACCCAGGCCACAGTGATGGAGTCACCACCACCACCACAGCAGATTGGGACCTCCCAGTGCTGTCTCTCCCTAGGAAAAAATAAAACTGTCAAACCTATACTGAATTCCAACCTATATTTGAGGTGTTTAAAAATAAGCAAAACTTCCCCTCCTCTCCAAAATAACAGAAACCCTGGAAAAAACCCAGAGCACAGGCTGTACCTTCACACATCCCCCACCCAGAGCCAGCCTGGAGGGGGGAGAAGAAGGAGGCTAAGTCCAAAGAGAGTCACATTTTCTAGTGAAGACATTAGCAGAGAGCCCTGGAGCTGGTGGTGACAGGTCCCCTGACTGCAGGGGCCAGGGGCTGGCCCCTGGTGGGACGGATGCTCTAAATTAGGAAGGCAAACATTCCCCCCCTCCCCAACCCGCCTTGCTCTGGAGAAGGGTGCTCTGAAAGTGAGCCCTTGTCTGGGACAGGCAGCAGGAGAAGGGAGGTGACGACGACAGCTCTGCCTGAGTCCAAAATACACTCCCAAGTTGTTTTCAATGACCTTCTGCAGGCCTTCAAAACAGGACGCAGAAAACTTTCCACCCAACCTGGCTGGGAAGCTGCAGGAGGACCCTGCTGGTGTTCCCCTCCCACCCAGGCAGTCTGGTGAGGCTGGTCTGAACCTCTTCCCCTGGCTAGCAAAAACAGAGAAAGCTCAAGGCTGGACCAGAAGATCCATGAGGTCCCTTCTGACCTGATATTCATAGAATCCCAGACTGGTTTGGGTTGGAAGGTACCTCAAAGATCATCCAGTTCCAACCCCCACCACCATGGGCAGGGACACCTCCCACCAGCCCAGGTTGCTCAAGGCCTCATCCATCCTGGCCTGGAACACTTCCAGCGAGGCTGTGGATCACAGAATCACTTCTATGATTCTGTGATTCTGTGATCCACAACTTCCCTGGGCAACCCGTGCCAGTCTCTCCCCACCACAGTCTATGATTCTGTTCCATGATTCTGATCTTGGGGAGGGCAGCACTGAAAGAGAGCTTGGGGAACAAAGCCACCAGGCTGGAAGGGACACCCTGGAAGGTCCAAGCCCCCTGGGAAGGCCCAAGCCCCCTGCAGTGAACAGGGACATCTCCAACTACATCAGCAGCATCCTTTGATTTTTGAGTGAAGACCACAGGCTACAGGAGCCACCAGATGCTCCCTGAGGTCCCTTCCAAACTGACATTCTGTGACCAGCTGCTGGTGGGAGCAAATGTTCCCTCCCAGGGCCCTCCAGGTCTCTGCAAGGGTACCAGGGCACCCAGACCCCATGGACTTGAGATAAACACACAAAGCTGATGTGCTCCACAGAGATCCTGCTCGTGGCTGCGTTACAAACAAACCTGTAGGAGGGAGAAGGAAAGAAAGAATCCCTCAAGGAAATCTGCATGGCACTGGAGGAGCTAAAAATAAACCCTGACAACAAGTCAATCTAGGAACAGAAAGCTCAAATCCCTGAGAGCAGAGGAGAAAGGAGGTGCCTGGCACCCTGCACTCTGCCTGTGGAGAGTGGGGGCACAGGGACTCCCCCTTGCAGGTTGCTGTGGGACTGAGGGGACATTGTTCCCTCTGAAGCTTCAACACAGCCCAGCTCTGGGGCACGGAAAGGTGGTGCTGAGGTTCCTCACTGCTTTTCAGCCTGGTGTTTTCAAATGACCTCTCAAGATGGCCCAGCTGAATCCAAGGAATCATAGAATCATAGAATGGTAAGGTTGGAAGGGACTTCAAGGATCATCCAGTTTCAATCCCCTGCCATAGGCAGGGACACCTCCCACTAGTACAGGTCACTCAAGGCCTCGTCCAACCTGGCCTTGAACACCTCCAGGGAGGTTGTGGAGCACAGAAGACCCCCAGGGAGGAGCTCCCTGGGCAACCTGTTCCAGTGTCTCACCACCCTCACTGTAAAGAACTTCAATCTAACATCCAGTTTCAGTGTCCCCTCTGCCACTTCGAACCCATCCTTCCTCCTCCTCTCATCCCAAGACCTTGTCAATAGTCCCTCCCCAGCCTTCCTGTAGCTCCCTTCAGGTCCTGGAAGGCCACTCCAACCAGGATGCTTGCTCCCTAATCCTCTCTCTGCTCCCTTCCTCTGCTCCCTTTCAAGCTCCAGAAATGAAGCCACTTTCCAGTGCTGGTCACTACTTGCCATATCCCTCAGATGAGATCATAGAATGGTTTGGGTTGGAAGGGACCTTCAAGATCATGCAGTTCCAACCCCCTTGCCATGGCTGGGGACATCTTCTGCTTGACCAGGCTGTTCAACCGGACCTCATGATCAGCCCCAGGGTTCATCTCTGCAACTATCAATGCTCAGCTCTGATGGTCACCCCCTTCTAGGTCCCTCCAAGGATGTATGTCCCAGTCCAGGCTTTCCACTCTCATGTATCACCACAGACAGAGGGCTCAGAGAGTGCCTCACAGTGATCTCTGTGTCCTGAGTTAGACTGTGTGGTCCTGCTCTGGCAGGGGGATTGGACTCGATGATCTCTTTGGGTTGCTTCCAACCCCTGAGATCCTGTGATCTGTGATCTCACAGCTGCAAGGCAGCAGAAACATCCCTGCAAAGTGTATCAAAGGCTCTGGATGACGACTTGCTCCCGATGGGGAACTCAGATGACAACTTCAGGACTTCACAGGACCAGAAGAAGAGTCTGGCCTGGATATGATCAGGGTAGATGAGAAGGGTGGAAGAGCCTTTCTCACGCAAGAGCCTGCTGGAAGCTCCTCATGCTTCTGCCCCTTTACTCTGCTCTCATCAGACCCCATCTGGAGTCCTGTGTGCAGTTCTGGAGCCCCCAGCACAGGAAGGACACGGAAGTGTTGGAGCGGGTCCAGAGGAGGCCACGAAGATGATCAGAGGGCTGCAGCAGCTCTGCCATGAGGACAGGCTACAAGAGTTGGGGCTCTGCAGCCTGGAGAAGAGAAGGCTTCCAGGAGNGGGTTGGAACTGGATGATCCTTCAGGTCCCTTCCAACCTTACCATTCTATGATTCTATGATTCTGTGATTCTATGCAAGGGCAGAAACCTGCTCTTGTCCTCCAGAGAGCAATCAGAAGAGGACTCCATGCTTCTGCCACCCCACCACACTGCTGGCTATAACAGCTGGGGGACACAGACCTGCTGCTTGCACCTTTCCATACCCAACATCTGCTTGTCCCTGGCCAGAGCTGCCCCCGCACAGCCTGGTCAGGGCAGGGCAGACCGGAGGGCACGCAGCGAGGGCAGGCAGGCGGGAGCAGGGGGCCCGGGCAGAGGCAGGAGGAGGTAAGCTGATGACTCGCCCTGGCCTCCCCCGCCCCGGCGGCAGGCTCGGGTGGCTGCGGCTGCAGGAAGGGGCTGCTGCTGCCGTCCTGCAACGGGACCCGCTGCTAATCCCCAGGGTTTAGCTGCCACTTCCGCAGCACCATCCTGCCTGCCTGCTCTGGGAATCTCTCAGGCTCCCACTGAGCTCCTCCTGCTGCCCCAGCCCCCAGCCCAGCTCCTTCTTTATCCCTGTAGCAGGGAAAAAAAAAAAATCTCGAGGAGGTGTTGGATTAAATAAAATCATAGAATTATTGGACCATAGATTCTGCAGGGACCTCCACAGACCACGGAGTCCAAGCCCCTTACCAGAGCAGGATCACCAGGGCAGGTCACACAGGAACACATACAGGTGGGGCTTGAAAGCCCTCCAGAGAAGGAGACTCCACAACCTCTCTGGGCAGCCTGCTCCAGGGCTCCAGCACCCTCACACTGAAGAATTTTCTCCTCCGGTTGAGGCACTTCCTGGGCTCCAGTTTGTGCCCACTGCCCCTTGTCCTGTCACAGGCACCACTGAAAAGAGCCTGGCACCTTCATCCTGACAGCCACCCCTTGGGTATTTGTAGATGTTAATCACATCCCCTCTCAGCCTTCTCCCCTGCAGATTAACCAGCCTCAGGGCTCTCAGCTGTTCTTCACAGCAGAGATGTTTCAGTGCCTTCATCATCCTCATAGCCTCTGCTGGAGTCTCTCCAGCAGGTCTCTCTCTGTATTGAACTGTGGAGCCCAAAACTGGACACAGTGTTCCAGGTGTGGTCTCACCGCGGTGGGGAGGAGAACCTCCCTAGGAGACTCCTACCTTTGGGCTTTTGTTGGCTGACCAGAACCAGCAGGAGCCTTCTTCTTGCCCCTCACCCTTCAGATATTTATAAGACCCCTTCTCAGCCTTCTCCAGGCTCAACAGCCCCAGGGCTCTCAGCCCTTCCTCCTCACACAGCTGTTCCTGTCCCTTCAGCATCCTTGGAGCCTCCATTGGACTCCCTCCAGCAGCTCCCTGTCTCTCTTGAACTCGGGAGACAGAACTGGACCCAGGACTACAGATGTGGCCTCACCAGGGCAGAGCAGAGGGGGAGGAGAACTTCCCCATACCACATTCTTCTTCATGCATCCCAGAGCTGGACACGAGTGGGAGTGGCAGCAGGCAGCTCTTAAGCCTCTCCTGCTTAATCCCAAGGCCAGGGTTAATCCCAAGGCCAGGGGTGGGGAGCAAAGGTGGGATGGGGACTCATGGCCATGGTCAGTGCAGGCACTGCAAGGAAGTCCTGGAAGCGTGGTACTCCCTAGTTTGGAAAACAGGGCTGGGGAGGAGCAGCTGAGGGAGCTCGGGGTGGGGGTGTTTCAGCCTGGAGAAGAGGAGGCTGAGGGCAGAGCTCATTGCTCTCTACAGATCCCTGAGAGGTGGCTGCAGCCAGCTGGGGGTTGGGCTCTGCTCCTTGGTGTCAGGTGAGAGAAGCAGAGGACATGGCCTGAAATTGTGCCAGGGGAGGGTTAGGCTGGAGAGGAGGAAAAATGTCTTTGCTGCCAGAGTGGTCAGGGACTGTCCCAGGCTGCCCAGGGAGGTGGTGGAGTTCCCATCCCTGAAGGTGTTTCAGAAAGGTGGCACTTGAGGACAGGGTTTGGTGGCAATGGTGGTGTTGGATTGCTGGTTGGACTGGATGCTCTTGGAGGCCTTTTCCAACCCAAGCAATTCTCTGACTCAATGATTCAACGATTCTATGACCTCCATATTCTCACCTCCACTGGTGAGCAGCAACCAACAGCCCACACTGACCTGCCCATTGCTTCCACATCCAACAGCTGATCTCTGTTTGGACAAATCTGGAGGGAGGTGCTCAGGGACAACAGGCACTATCCCAGGACCCCATGTGCAGGAGCCTCTTGGGCCAGCACCAGGAGCCCCAAGAACCTGCTGCTGGTGACAGGCAAGGCCACGCAAGTGCTGGGGCAGGCAGCTGGGCAAGAACTCAGCTCTCCAGCTCAGGAATGTCCAAATAAATAGAGAAATGCATAAAAAGGCCATAAATAAGGCTGCCTGAGATGGTTGTTTGTCTCCTGCCTGGCTGGGACCCCTCTCCCCCACCGCTGTTTGCCTTGGCAGATGCCAGCTGGGTAATTTGTTTCCATTGCAATGAAGCCCTAATTAACTGGAATCAACTTTTTACACTAAGTGTGTTTTTTTAACAAACTGCCTCTTTCAGAGCCTCACCGAGGCCTGATTGATGCGTTGGAGGCGAGTGGAAACACGCTGGGTGCTGGGACATTAAAGCTGCAGTGTCTGAGCAGGACTGGGGCTGAAAGGGCTCTCTCTGTGTCTGGGAAATCAGAAATGACACCTCTGAGCTCTGGCCTGCCACAGGGATTTCAGCCTGGGCTCTGTGTCTACAAAGAGTTAGGGTTTCACACTGCCCGTGGCTGACACCCCCTGCAGTGTCCCCACTGCAGGGCAACCAGAAGATGTGGTTGGTCCCAGCAGCATGGTGAGGTTGGGTGGCAGAACCATGGACCTTGTGGCTACAAGACCCCCCAGGACCACGCTGAGCACTGGTGGGAGGAGCTGGGATCCATCGGGTCGGACTCAGGCTGGACCCTCTCTGTTGGTCCCACCTCTTGTACCCAGCAGCGTGGTGGCGTTGGGTGCCAGAAGCTGGACTCAGAGCTGACTGCCATGAAGCACACTGGGGGGTGTGTGGCACCTTCTGGTGACAGCCCTGCTGGTTCTGGTCAGCCAACAAAAGCCCAAAGGTAGGAGTCTCCTAGGGAGGTTCTCCTCCCCACCGTGGTGAGACCACACCTGGAATACTGTGTCTGGTTTTGGGCTCCCCAGTTCAGTACAGACAGGAGCCTAATGGAGAGAGTCCAGTGGAGGCTACGAGGATGATGAAGGGACTGAAACATCTCTGCTGTGAAGAAAGGCTGAGAGAGCTTTGACAGCAAGGCCTTTGATACTGTCTGCCATAGCAAACTCATGGCCAAGCTGGCAGCCCTTGGCTTGGAGAGGGGCACTCTGTGCCGGGTTAAGAACTGGCTGCATGGCTGGGCCCAGAGAGTGGTGGTGAATGGTGCCACATCCAGCTGGCAGCTGTCACTAGTGGTGTGCCCCAGGGATCAGTGCTGGGCATAGTCCTGTTTAATATCTTCATTAATGATCTGGATGAGGGGATTGAGTCCAGCATCAGTGAGTTTGCAGATGATACCAAGTGGGGAGCAAGTGTGGA
>VWYK01016201.1:5386-17772 GCA_013399775.1 Semnornis frantzii | reverse complement strand
AAATAAACAAGTGCTGTTACTGTTTAAATACAAAGAGACAGGAAGAGAGAAATTAACTTATTTTCTGAAGACCACGCAATGGGTCAGCTAGAAAAAGAAGCATTGTATTTTAGATCTAAGTTTTGCCTGTCAATGTTTTCATTGCTTTTAGTTCTAGTCTAGCAGCAGTTGATAAGTAGCATTTCTAGTGTCACAGTTGTATGTTTATTTCTACTACTTGTAGGCAGAAAGCAGAGCTAAAAACGCAGCGACCGGCCAGCTGGTACTGCACTTCAGATAATGAAATTACCAGTAACGAGTGAGAGTTTTGTACCTAGACAGAAGCAAGCCCTCTCTTTGGGATGGGTCAGCTCAAATGTAACCCAATCACCATATCCACACTTTCAGACATGAGTGAAACTGGATTTAGACAACAGACTACTTTGAAGGGGTGGTAGAGTTCAGCAGTTATGCTGTTAGCAGTGGCTCACAAACTAGTCCCCTGGCTGTGGCTTTATAAACAGAAAAATTGAGTTCCCATGGGGCCAACTCTAAAGATTATGCCAAAAATCAGGGGTGGTTCATAGATCTGGAAAGTCAAGAGTCTTACCTAGCAATCACAGAAAATCTTGAAGGAAACTCCTTCATGAGGTAGTTCAATGATACTTCTGTTCATGCTAAATTTATCCTTGTGTTTAGACCTCAGAGGTAATTCCTGTAGATAGGAAATGTCCTACTCTAGGACATTTCCTGTGTGACCTACCCTGCTCTCTGGCAGGGGCATTGGAATAGATGATCTTTTGAGGTCCCTTCTAACTCCCAACATTATGTGATTCTGTGAAATCCTAATCCCACTTATCTACCTCATCATGTTTTGGTGAAAATGGCCCTAGCTGTCTTCTGAAACCAGTTTTAACAGAACTCCGCTGACTACAGGCCTTTTCAAATTGGATTTGGACACATCTTTGTAATCTTAATCCAAAGCATATTCCGTTAACACCAGTTTTGCTGGTGTCATTCAGGTTTATATATTACTTTTGGATTATAAACACATCAGGAAGAGAAATGTGAAGGCAAAAGAGAATCTTTTTGAGTGCATAATTTCCCGTGGACGGCTTTCAGGTGTCACCAGTTTTTGTTTAGATCTTTCAGAAGTATGATAGCAAAATGTGTGAAAAACACAATATAACAAAAGAAAGAGCAGCTTCACATTGATCAGCAATGGTTAAACTTGCCTTGAGAAATCATTGAATTAATATAATGTGGTATAGTTGGTAATTACTAACAACCATGAAAGACACTGTCAATCCAGAGTAAAAGTGTTGCTTGGATTAGATTCAAAGACCATGGATTGATTTTAAACAATAGCAAGAAAATCCTAGTCTAAACTATTTGGTCTTGCTATGCATGGAAAACATATCTGGAAAGCCTCCAGACATTCACAGGGGATTTCCTGTGCATCCTGATTGCAGGTAGTCAGAAATATAAATAATGAGAGAGCAGGCCCCAAGTTCGAATGGGAACTCCAACCCCTTAGCTGTCTCCAACAGGGAAATGTCCATCCCTCCAACACCCACACCTCAGCTTTGTGTATCAGCCATGCTTCATTTGCACAGAAGACTACAGAATCAAGCATTAAAGAAAGACTTCATCAAAGCTCATTAAACTCCGAAATAGAAATCATCCAAACAGTTGGTATCATGGATCGGAAATGTAATCTCACAGCCAATTATCTGTAATCTCTAACTTTATATCCTATAGAAACAAAGACCTACATGATCATGCAGTCAGCTAGTCTGTATCCTCTTGAAACCACGGTCTGATTTTAATGGTCTTAAAAGATATTAAAGTTACACAAATACTGTGAAATTGGCAGAGGGAAAGGGAGAGATCTGTATGAACTTGCTCTAAAAAGGTGTAAGAACAAAAAGGGTAACTGTTGTTCTTGAGTTGTCAAGTGCCCAGTGACCTTCCATACTGCAGTCAGCAAGTGAGGTTCCTGGACATATCACAGGAGGAGTCCAGTATAGAGCTTCTCAAGGACAGGAGAGCCATTTGGGTATGGAACACAGACTTTATTAGCTTCACAGCAAAAATACCAGTTCCTTCTTTTATTTCTGTTGCTTTTTTCAATCTTGTTTATAAACAGGGAGGAGTAAAAACACTAGAGCCTAACATCTGAACTCAGCCATCTTAATCTCCAGAGGGCATTAAGTTTTACAAGCACTGAGCCCACGTTGAGTGGCTGGAGCCAAGACACAGTGGTTTGTCTTGTAACCACACAGGGATATGAAATAAAACTTTACTGCATGCATGATTTAGCCTTACAGACTTCAGGCATTAGTTTGCTTCATGTTCAGCAGTTGTTCTAGTGCTTGGCTAGGAATGTTCTTCTTCTCTTCTATCTCTTCCTCCTTCAGTCCTCTAGATTTGGCTGAAAGGTGAGATTCAGCCACTGTCACAAAGGGACTGGCAAGCAGGAGAACTGATCATCTCAACTGCCTCAGCTGCCCACCTTTAGGAAGAGGTAAAGATGATGGTTACAGAGGGAATGGAAAAGCTTCATTCTGCTTCTTCAAAATCTGACTTGTTTTGAAGCAGGTAAAACCTAGGGCAGTTCATAACATGGCCTTTATCAATATGTTACCAAATATAGCATTATTCAAAGCAAAACCAGTACAAGTTAGAGCTGTGTTTGTAATGTCCACTGCTACTGACTTCTATATAGATTCTGGTTTTGTTTTGTTTTATTTTCCTGGCAAGTTTGTAGGTGTGAATTTGGGTAGGCCGTGAAGAAACTACAAATGCATTTTCTTGCAACACATACAATTCTGCATAGACTCAGTAAGGTCGGAAAAGACCTCTAAGATCATGAAGTCCAAGCACCAACCCAACACCACCATGCACACTCTACTATGTCCCAAAGTGCCACATCCACATGTTTTTTTAACACCTCTGGGGACAGTGACTTCACCATCAATTTGGGCAGCTTGTTCCAATGCCTGACCATTCCTACAGTAATTTTTTCCCCCTAATTTCCAATCTAAACCTTCTCTGGTGCAGCATGAGAAAACAGACCAACACCCATCTCACAACGACCTCTTGTCAGGTAGTTGTAGAGAGCAGTACATTCTTCTGTCAGCCTCTCTTCTCCAGACTGAACAATCCCAGTTCCCTGAGCCACTCCTAAAACTTGTTCTCCAGACCCTTCAGATTCACTGCCCTTCTCTGGACAGGGTTCAGTACCTCAATTCTTATAGTGAGTGACCCAAAACTGAACACATTATTCGGGGTATGGCCTTGATCACTTCCCTACTGCTGCTGGCCACAGAATTCCTGATACAGGCCAGGTCATTGTTGGCCTTGGCCACCCGAGCACACCGCTAACTCACCAGCATCCCCAGGTCCTATTCTACCAGGCGGCTTTCCAGCCACTCTACCCCAAGCTTTTAGTGTGTCCTGAATTCATGTTCTGATGTTGCCAAGATGTGTCTCCTGCTCCAGCCATGCACTATCTTTCCATCTAAGTTAAAGTAAACCTTTGCCCCCTCTCTTGTTATCAAAGGCAGCTGTTCTCTACAGGGGTTTGTGTGGTTACTGTTAACCTAAAACCAAGTTAATGATTTTCATTATTGTATAGAATACACCACAAAAGAGTTTATTTGGGAAAAGAAAACCAAACGAAACCAGAACCCCAAACAAAAAACATGAGGAAGATGCTTCTCTCACTACCTTCCAGTCAGAAAATTTAAAAGAGTGAGTAGTTTTCTCAGAATGATATGCAGCACCTCCAAACCATCATTTACAGCGGGTGATCCCTCAAGGCCACTGTGTGAGGTACTGAGTGTCTCTTAGGAAGAGACCTGTTCTAAGTGGTTTACAATCCAAGAGCAGAGACTGCTTGTAGGAAGACAAATACATAAAATTAGACAGATCGGATATAATTCTACATCCTACTGACACAGACAACAGAAACAAGTGGAGGTGATACCAACATCTCATTGGGAAGTTTGTGTGTCAGTTTCTCACAGAACAGAGTCTGAATTCTCTTAAATATTAGTCATATTAGTCGCATTTGGGTTTTTTGTTGTGTGTGTTGTTTTTGTTTTTCCAGGGAAGGTATTCTAAAATGCTTGAAAAAAACCAACCAAACCAACCAACCAACCAACCAAAAACATCCCCTGCACATGAGATGCTTTAGTGTAACAAATGGGTAGATTTGTTAAAATATTCCAGATGACCTTCCCATTACAACTGAACGGAAGATTTCATTAGTCCTGAAAGCAGTTTCATATCCATTGACTCAGCCCCACACTTTACATCCCTAAAGGGCATTCCTTAATGAATTCCAGTTCCAGTGAGATAGTTGTTCTTTAATAAATTGCCACAGGAATCTCATGGAGATTCAGACCATATTTGCAATCTGAAGGATATCACCAGACTCCTGTTCTATTGCAGTGATTGCTAGCAGAAGAAAAATAATGGTTTATCACAAATAACGTCATCTAATCTGATGCGATCAAAGAATGCCAACATGCATAAACAATCTGGCTGAGGACAACAGAAGATGTTTTGAACAGTGATGCAGCAGTCAGAGCATTTGGATTCTGCTGATAAGTTGTGCAGCTATCATGATATTGACATGCACCTATTTGCCCAGAGCTGTGTAGTCTGCTCTGCCTTCTGAACAGAAGACAATGCTGTGCAAACTCTGCAGCTGTTTCCCCTCCTAATTGAATTAAGTCATTCAGTCATCCTGTTTTCTAGTCTATAAAGATGAGTTGGTACATCTTGTTTTTATGCAGTCTTTCTTCTCAAGAAAAAGCTGACAAGAAAAAGCTGACACCATAGGCAGGGGACTTATGCTGTGTGAGAATTTAAGCTATTCTGCACTTACCAGTCAACAACCATTGATACAGCAGTGGCAGAGCAGTTTCTGTTAGGTAAAGCATCCAGCCTAGTCTATTGCTACATCTAAACCAGGGACACTAAGGGTAAGTGGATATATTCTACTTTCCAGCTCAGATATGCAAATTCAGAATGTGCTTCAGAAAGTCCATGTGTGTGTGCATGGGGATGTTTTGCAGATAGGCAGGTATTGTATCCCTGTCTCTTTTAAAGGTACCACACAGAAGCCAAGTTTTGAGAGGAATAAGAAAAAGAGCTCATGAGCAGTGGTCTTACTTGAGGTCTCAATATGTACAGGAATTGCAGGGCAGTTCAACCTGCCAAGGGACATCCACAAAAGCTTTGGAAGGAAGGTAAGCTGGTCAAAATCAGAGGCCAACAGAGTCAGTCTTGTAGCTGGGGAAATGTTACTGTGTCGGCAGAGATTGCTTCACTCCCAAGCACTGCTAGAGTGACTTCACTGTTTTTAAAAAATGCAGCACCTAATGTGGCTGGCTCCAAGTCAGTTGTCAGAGCTGTGTCCTTCAGGAAAGCTATGGCTCTTCTCATTTGTTTTATTTGTCTTTACTTCTAAGACATATAAGTAGACTACAGTGTCAAATCACAAGGTAAAATAAATTCCCATTCTCTTGAGCAAAAGCTGTAGCCTGAGCAAAAATAACCTGTTTAGGGACAGAAACACAAACTGCAGCTCTAGAGATAGAAGTTCTGGGTAACATGACACAGAGTTGGAATAAAACCAGCTACATTAATAGCAGCTTTTGCTGGGATACTCAGACTATCCTGGCAAAACCACTACAGACCTTACAAGCCCATGGCTACCCTATCCTAAAGCTTAGGCTCTTCTAAAGTGTATTTCTATTCTCTTGCTGTTCTTCACTGCATATAACTTTCGATTGAAGAGCCACACGTTGCATCTTCCTAGAATAAGGTGACAAGGAAGCAGTCTCAAGCCATACAGCACTCATGGTTGGTGTCAAGCCAGATGAGATTTACTGGAAGATATTTTCATAATGGTGTTTCATAACTGATGTGTTTCATTGAAAGGTAACCATCCTGTGAGATAAAGCAAGAATCTTGGTGCACTGAAGTTTACAGCAGAATTGTATTTGCTTCGAGAGGTCCCATTATTTTGTGCTACACATCTTCAGTTCTCATCATGTCTTCTTTGTTGTTTTTTTTTTTTCCCCTTTTCCCTTTTCAGTGATTTCATCAAAATCTTCTGACGATCCCATTTTAAAGAAAAACCATGAAGCTTGGAAGTTTTTTGAAGGTAAAAATACATCTAACTTCTACTGGTGCTATACAAACTGTCAGTTTCATTCAGTGCTGCAGGACAACTAAAGTGCCCCAATCAGAACCAATTTAGCTAGTTCCTGTGCAGATGTAGGTCTTGCTTGAGAAACCACAGAGTATGAGGACTGCTGGAGGAAAGCGAATGGAAGGCTCCAGCTTCAGCTTGTGATATGTCATAGTCAGTGAGAAAATAGCCTATGCCTGGCTAAACACACAATCAGAATCATCAAGTCCAATGGTCATCCCAACACCACCATGCCCACTCTACCATGTCCCAAAGTGCCACGTCCACACATTTTTTGAACACCTCCAGGGACGGTAACTTCATCGCCTCCCTGGGCAGGTTGTTCCAATGCCCGATCACTTTTGCAGTAAAGAATTTTTTCCTAATATCCAATCTAAACCTCCCCTGGCACAATGCAGTGCAAATGCAGAGCCTTACCTAGGAGGATGTTAAGCATGTCTGAAGAGGTATCAAGCAATCTACACTCCCACTAGCCTTATAAACTGGAAACTGAACATGATCTGCACTGGAAGAGTATTTTCTGTGTAAATTAGTGGTCGATTGTTCCAGAAGGCTCAAATTCAGAATTTGCACACAGCTAAGACTCCCTTCTCCTCCTCCTGCCCCAGATCAGAGTACCAACAAAGCATCAGCATTGCATTTGCAACTGCTGTACTGCCTGGTAGGCAGGAGTACTTGCTTGCAGGATGGCCTTCATTCTGTAGCCAGCCTTGCTGTTTAAACCACACTTTACAAACTATGTTGTACTGTGTCAGAGTAACAACTCAGAACTGCAGGTCAGGGGTCTAGTTCCAACAACACCCTTTCCTGCAAGAAATCTTGACCTCTGAGTCTTAGTTTCCTCTCTATGAATTCAGCAGGAAAGAAGCCAATATATCTTCCTAAGGACATTTCAACTCATTAATGTGTAGAGCATCCTTAAAGTACTCTATTTAGAGTTCTTGTAAAAGCAGGTGTAAGTCATTAAAGATTTCTTCTTCTTCTGAACAAAATACTTGATCTGGCATGATGCAACTCTTGTCACCTCTATTAGAAATGTGTTGTGGCACTTTAATGAAAGCCATAAAGGGAGATTGAGGCTGTAGATTGTAAAAGGAAAAAAAACCCACCAACAACCAAACAACCGAACAACAAAAACGAAAACAAAAGGCCCTTAACCATCTCTTTCTTCCCTCACAGAACTAAGTCCAATAAGCCCTCATAGGTGCAGTTACACTTACTTTCAAATTTTAAACCAATCAAGGTAGTGTATGAAAGTTTCAAGTAGGCTAAACTACTTCTGAATTGTTACGCTAATTTTGTTTTGTCTGGGGTCTATTTAGAACTTGTACACATAACTTTTTTTCTGTCCTGTAAGCAAGGCACATACAGCTGCAACACTGACTATCACCTATACTTGGTTTTCAGATTTGTACGTGTATGCAGTGTTTGTGTGTTCTATAGGAATCATCAGTGTCCTACTTTTTACACTTGTCATTCTCTGTCAGTCAATTCACAACAAGAGGAGATCCACAGGTGAGTGAAATGTCATTCTTGCTGACTGCAGGGCCCTAACTGAGGAGGGAGACGGGGGGAGAAGGAGCATGCAGAAAAAAAGCAGGAAAAGCCTTGATTAAGAAAATAAATATAAATTATTGTTAGAAAAAATATTTCTGCCTGCAGAATTAGAACAGAAGCATTTCACTGTCTTTGAACTGCTATTTCACTTTAATTTTGCTTTGGACCGTTCAAAATCTTTCAGCTTTGCATAAACAAATTGAAGTTTGTGGGAACTGCTTTCAAAGATCAAGTGGGGTATCATGAAATTATGTTCTGATCAGATCTAGCTAGATTTTATGTGAGTGACATTTACACAGATGTTTAGAGGGGTTTCAAAACAGTCTTATGCTGTTCTGTTTTCTTCTCCCTTCCTGATTAGCTGTCAATATGGGAACATGGGGGTTGTTATTAGCACTCTCTCATATGTACCATAGGATTCTCTGAAGCATCATTTTATCACTCAGGTCTGCCTTTTCATAATATAATATTTCAAGATCAAGGATTTCATTTTTGTCTTCTTCAGAGAGAGTTTCTCAAAGAGGCTACATCACCATGAAAGCAGCCCTGTTGCACTAAATGTTGCTCTTTTAGATTCATGGAGTAGTTGGTGCAAGATGACTTCCATTTTAGTTTAAGAGTGGTTCATTTGCAGGTTTATGCAAGCTGTGAGGTTGAGATACCAGCATGCTTTGCAGCCACCACGTTAGAAGAGAGCATAAGCACATCTCTGAGCAGAAGCTGTCAAAGAGTTTAGTTAGTGATTTGTTCTGTTAATGACAGGAGAGAATCATGACTTTACTGCCAGCATTACAGACATACCACCACGAAGGAACGAGTGACTCAGATACACAAAGGAGAAGATATATAAACCAAATATAGGCGCATAGACAAGTCCTTGCCTGACCACAAACACATTTCAGGCAGTGGATCTATCTTCCCAGCAGTGCTCTCAGTAGACTGATTCTAACTGAACCCACCAACTCTGTCTGCCAAGAGAAAGAAACAAGATCGATGCTATTCTTCTTGCCCTGTTAAGTGATGAAAAAGTTTTTTTTCCAAGTGAATACCCACACTTAGGCGTGTTGGTCATGGTGAGTCTCCCTGAAGCCACAAGCACTAAACACATTGATGTGTCCTGTTTTTTTAAAGCAAGCATTAGGCTAGATTTTGCTTCTGATTTTTGTTGATTATGCTGGTGTAAGCACACAAGCACCTTGAAGTAAAGGTCTCTTTACATTGAGCCAACATCAGTGAGATACAGAAATAATATAGAATGCAATTTAGAATAAGCATAGGCAACAGAGAAGTAATTTGTTCTGAGCTGCTAAATCCTTTCTTCACTACCCTCAATAACTACAGGCTTTGGCTTTGGCATTTTGGTGGTTTTTGTGGTTTTTTTTTTTTTTTTTGTTCATTTGTTTAGGGTTGTTTTTTGGTTTTGGGAGTTTTTGTTTGTTTTTTAAAGATTTTGAATATTATCCAAATAATAAATCCACATGGATTTAATGGAAATGTAACAGAGTAAAGTTTAACAGCCAGGCACTCAGTATACAGTTATAAGATTTTACAAGCAAGTCTTTCAGCCAGGACCTCCCGATTTCCAGTCACATTAATTGTCTCAGATTCCAGCTGAGTACCAGGGAACTAAAGTTGGTGAAACAGCAGTGGAAGAAGTGTCAATGACAGGCACTTTTTATTCCTTCAGCTTCAGCTATGGCAGCAAGCTCAGTCTTTAGCCTCCACCCCAAGGAACTCCCTGGGAAGCGCTGTCACCACTCATCTATATGGGCATGAGGTACAAAGGCTGCTTTCCTCTCTCAATATACCTCTACTCTGCCCAGAAGTATCTTACAGGGATTAGGGTCTGACCACAGGATACCCACTATGTCAGCCAACAGCAATGCTTTGTCCATCAGACTGTTAGAATAATGTCTATCTCCTCAAAAAGCATCATCTTGCCTCCTTTGCCATCCTTGGCACTCTGTACTTCCATCCTGGGCCAAACTAGGCAGATGCTGGTATTCATACAAAAAAGAACCTACAGTGAAACCATGAAACCCATCTTTCCTTGAGGAAAGGAGAAAAGACAGGAACAGCAAAGCAATACCCTCTCTACATCACTCCAAGCCTCCAGGCAGGCTCCAAGTACAACCTTCTTTCAGCAAAGTGGTCACCATATCATTTTCTCCAGAGAACCTCCAAGTGTGCCTCTGCTTTTCAAAGTGAGACAAGGTCACAGGTGCAAATCAATCAAAACTATCTCACCTCAATTTGGGCAAATTTCTGTCAGAGCTTTTCCCTGAACCTTTCCAGTTGCAGAGACACCAACAGCTCACTCCATTCTCCCACCACTGCAGCTTCCTCCCCTAGTTCCTCAGCCCTAACACCACAAGGAGAAAACTTAACCTGCCCTGCCCTGCATGCCATGTCTTGCCACCAACACTACATACAAGGAGTGGAGGCAGATAGCTAAATAAACACAGAGAGAAGAGGGAGGGAAATCTCTGCCCAGCCATCTACAAGAGCAACCCAGTCTGGGGCAAAGAGCAGTTCATACTTGCAACTGAAAGTAGATTTTAAGTAGGAGAAGCTGGAGATTATCCCCCTGGAGTGTCTGTCTGAAATCTGAGCAGATCTGGGCTCATCTCAAGGCTCTGACATGAGGAGAGTAATACTAAAACCAGTTCCTCACCAATGGAGCTCTCTTGGTTTGATTGGATTTGCACTGCAGCTGTGGCACAGGGCAGCCATGGGATGCTGTGGGAGGCAGCAATGGTTGCAGTTGACAACCCTCTGTGCTTTTGTTAAAAGCCTATGCTCATTTGGTACAGGAGTGCTTGTTCTTCCCAGTCCTTGGCTCAAAGGCTTGGAGTACTTTAGAGGAAACCAAAATAGTGCATACCCAGAGATGCTCAAAAGCATGTAAACAGTGTACATGTGTATCCCAAAGGTCCAGGCCTACTGTTCTCCTGGACATCTGAAAAAGAGTAGATGGATAGACAGAAGCACTGCTTTGGCAGGCTTAGACATGGCCCCTATGTTAGTCCCAGTTCCTTGTGCTGTCAACTCCCCATCCATTAGGACTGAAATGTACTCTCCTAGGAGCTGTGTAGCTTCTGTAGAGTGGGAGAATTTGGATAAGAGCAAATATGAGAACCTTCCTGCAAGGAGGGATGTAACTGTGCACCTGCACTCTTCTGCTTGTCACAGCCTTTGAAAGAATGGAATGTCTGTGTTGTACTGAACTTCACATCATGGCCCAGGGATACTCTGTTTTCCTTCTGAGAAGTAACTTGGCAGTAGGTAGATCAGAAGAGCCAGACTCTCTCCTCCTGCCTCTGTGTCTCTGTGCTCAGCATGGGCACCTTGGGCAAAGTGCAGAAGTCACTGAGCCACAAAAGAGCATCTTAATAACCCTGGCTCCTAAAAGTCGGGGAAGAAGGGGAGGGGAGCAAAGCTGCCCTTGCTCGGAACTACTGATCCCAAATAATATGAGGCAAAAGATCTTCCACAACTCACACACACGGCTGTCAGAGACAGGGCAGTGGCTGGACTGCACCTCTACTCTGGTCCCAGGAGGCAATCCCTTTATGCTTGAGGCCACAATCTGGCTCACATTATGAACAGCAGTGGCTCCTGTGAGTGAATGGTTTATTTCAGGCTTCTGGAAATAAACAGAGACACCACAAGTCTTCAAAGTAAAATTACTGGCCTGTTGTGCTTTTCCTTAGCAAGCTGTCTTTTGGCTGAGCTGACCACCGGAATGTGTGTTGCCCAGCACTTCCACAGCAGATTTTGGGTGTTGTTAGATACATTCCCCTCTCCCAAGTCTTGCTATGTCTTTGAGTCAGACTACATTTTAATGTGTAATGTACGGTGACGATTAGCAGCTCTCCCAGCATAAGAAACTGGCAACTCCACAGTCTCAGCAGTGCTCATTTGTAACTCATAAACTGTGTTAGTTTGTAGCCACATTTGCCTTCTTTTTTTTTCTCTCTCTCTCTTTTTTCTTTTTTCCCTTTAACAGTGAATCATTACCTGGTGAAATGCCCCCAGAACAGGTAGGAGATTACACTTCTCTTTACTATCATCCAAGGCTCCAGTTCTGTTTTTGTTTTGCTGTCTATGCTGAAGGAAATGAGTAATGTTTTCCAAAATGCCTACAGGAGGATAAAGAATCCTGGGTTCATGACTCATGAATGGGCATGCAAGCATGCAAGCCAGCATCTGCTGTGCATGATGAGGGAGATCTACCTGGGCTGTCTAGATGTAGGTTCTGCAGATGCTTCAGTGGCAAGCCTCTCTTTGAGGCTCTGAATTGCTTTCTGGAGAAACTTGCTTGCATCCTGTGTGGCTTTCTAAGGTTTCCCAAAACTTCACCAGATGGTAATGGCTTAAGCCTTCCATGTATGTAGAATAAATCACAATGTCACACGGCGATTCTTGTACCCAGGGACAGGGAGTGGGGTTCAAAGGCAGATTTTCAAGACCTATAGTCTATTCCCAGCTGAGGACTCTCAAGTGATGGGAAAAGTTTTACTTCTGCTGTGGACATTATTCACTGTCCCTTTAAATACTACTGACTGGCAGAAGTTTTTGACTGTGTGGTGCTACAATACTGATTCTCATCATATTGTTT